>LYUA01001839.1:244232-254701 GCA_002093875.1 Calopteryx splendens | reverse complement strand
TCCTGTGCCGGAGCCCCACGCTCTCCCCCCCTCCCCTTTCCCCGCTGTCAGCCCACTCCTCCCCCCACGCCAACTCCCCGCCAATCTGATCGTTGCGACAGGTACGCGCTGAATGTGGAGGGAGGGACTCTTTCTCCCTCCCCCCCTCTCCTCCAACCTCTTTCCACACGCACCCCCATCCCTCTGCCCTCTTCCCCCATCGATTCATTTCCCTCATCCTCATCTAAAGCTTACCCACATCTGAACATCATTCAAATCCCAATCTCCCCTCCCCAATCCACAGACCACTTTATAGCACGCCTCGGATGGAGCGATTCCTATAGTTATGACTGGAAATGGGGAAAATTTCGTTAACTATGGATTTCGGTATATTTACCATCAAATATTAGATGATTTTCCTAAAATGTAACGAAAACTTCTGGTGATGTTCCTAATCTTAATTTAACTTCACATTGCATTGCCTTCACACACCTAAATTTACATCATCTACCTATATGAATAAAATATAATTCATAGAGCCTATCTTTTTTTATTTTGCTGGCACAACACTCCGCAACATGGGTTTTAATGTTTCAAACAGAGAATGGTGTTAGTTGAGGGATAGGGATGATGAATTAATTCATGACATCAATTAATGAATCTCATAATGGCGAAATTACCGTGGTGGAGAAAAAGGCTCATAAATTATGATTTTGTTCAATCGTCATTTCACACGTAATACCTGTTTTAAAAAACCTTTAATGCATAAAATTTTTAAGCATTTCAGGGATTCCACATCACTACCGGCGAGTGATGTCGGTGAGAAATAACTGCTGCCTGCGAAAGTAGCATTCGGTAATAAAAGATCCAATGCTTTGAATATGACACACTACTTCAATTACATATTTCAATTGAATTGCCGAATTTGGAAAAATCTTTATTTTTTCAAAACTATTTGCTCTTTCCGTCGGGAAAAATCGAATTAATGGAACGTATTAAAGGCATGTCCTTAATTATTAAAAAATTACAAAAATTAAAAAAACTTCTTGGTACTAATCTTCAAACGTGTCGACAATTATCCTTCAAGCCGTTCCCTTTCAAGGTAGGTAAAGCCAAAAAGTCTCGATTTTAGGTAATTTCAGGAAACCCCTCTATCTCCCCGTTCCTTTCATAGGTTGTTTTTAACACGTCATTCTTATTACAGAGACTTCGAATTTTCTTTTTTTGAGCCTCGGTGAACACTTTTAGACATGAATTTCCCGGTCTAACCCTATCCATCAACCCATTTCCTCTTCTCGCGATAGGATACAATATGTAATTTGGCTTGTATAAATTCTCTGAACATTACCAAATCAGCAGATTGAATTTTAATAATATATTTTTATTGATGTTTCAGCAAATTAAAATTTTTTCATGCCCACAAGCACTCCTTAAGGACCCCATACCTACCATAATTAGTCGACATTTGTGCTTATTCTGTCATAGCTTTCGGCAACCACCGTCTTACTACGCAAATTATCGTAGACAATTTTCGAATTTCTCATTCTCACGTGTGAAAACACTTACTTACGAGTTCTGCTTAGGCAAATTATGATTCGGCCTAGAAAGAGATGGCGTATAGTCATAGAAGCAAGATAGCAAGCGGTGGCTCGCGTTTAATGTCTAGGAGGCTCCACCGGGGGAACTGAAGACTACGATAATCGCAAAAGCCTATGGAAACTTCGCATAATCTATAACCTGACCGAAATTTAATTTTCAATCTCCTGGTCACATCCTGTTTTTTAATTCCTGTGTTTGAAGTATTGCACACACACGCATCTATGACGAGAGCAGGGTGATTGGGTCTCGTATGTCCAAAATAATATCCTAATGGTACCATGTGGTGAGCGACCATAAATAACACAAGGTCGTTGTGTCCGTCGAATATTTTCATCGCCGTTCATCAGCGTGGAAATGGCACAAGATGGAGAGCATTATTGAACGAGTGCCAAAAATAATTTAGCGTAATGAAATCAAGTTCAGTCATGATATTCTTCACCCCTATATGGAACTGTAATTGGATTCCATTTTGTTCCATTTTGAATTTCAGTTGGTAACATAGACCAAGGTTTTTGATGAATTTTGAATTTAAGTTATCTCATGAAATATACACACAGTTTTAAGCTTCTTCTTTGTAAGAACTGGAAGTGAATCTGCCCTTTCTAGTAAGCCTTTTATTCAATGTAGTCTAATAAAATATTCAACTAATTTACCGAAGCCGATTGTTTTTTTGTTTGAATGAAGTTTCTTTTTTTTCTTGCACGTAGATTTTTTTTGTTGACAGATTATCTTTATTTTTTTTGTTGCGTAATTTTTCCATGAAATTAAAAGTTTATTTTTTATTATTTATATAACATATATTTTTGGTCACTTGATTTCCTTGTTAATCGCACAAATTTTGTGACGATATCGTGCACACGGGATTCCCTTCGACGCCATCCAAAACTAATGAGAACGTACCAGCTTAATTATGATATAAACATGAGCAATCAACTTAAAAATGTAAGCACCGTTTTTTTTTAAAAAAAACCTTCACACATGGTACTTTTGATTGAATTTATTTTTACATTAAAGAGCATACCTTATACTAGGTATTTTCCGTCATAATTTCCCCCGTTGTTCAGGTATTTTTCTAATCTGTTATGATTTCTGGCATATTGAAGCCAATCGAAGATCCCGCCGACTATGAAATACGGTCTGTTTTCCGATTTCTGAATGCAAGAATGCTCAAACCCGCTAAAATTCATCGGCAGTTGTTGCAATTTATTGTAACAGCGCAATGAGTGACGGAAAGGATAAGAAATTTCGATCAAAAGAGGATCAAAAGAGTGTTCATGATGTACCAGAGAGTGGGCGGCCTCCTGTTGTGGACGAAGATTTAGTCAGGAGAAGTGATGCGAAAATTCATGATAATCGCCATTTCACGATTCCCTTCCCAAGCGATGAATTTCCCAAAATTTCGAGATGACTCGATATCATTCAAGGGGGTGTTTTATACCATTGGCGGCGTCGTTCTTTGAAGTGGGAATCAAATAACTTATCTCTAGATACAAGTGCCTCAACGACGGCGAAAACTTTATCGAAAAATAGTTACAAATATGTTCTTTCGTGTAAAAATAATTTTTTTTAAATTACCAGGCACGACATTTTTTATACAAAAATCGGTACTTACGTTTTGAACCCGCCTCGTATTTAATTCCTTTGATAACTTTATCGCACTTATTTTTCACTACATCTAGGTAACAAAAATTTTCGGCTCCAAACAATAAAGTAATGATAATCTTAAATAATTGCAATCTGAAAAGCAAATGAAACCCGCTTTTCCTTTGTCTTGCATTGCTCTACACATTTCAATTACCTGGACACGGTTACATACTTGCATATTACACTTTCAACGTACTCTTCAAAACGCTAGCAAACATTCTGTTTCCAATTTTCCTGTCAGACCCTAATTGATTTTTGATCAGTTTCCATTTAATTTTAACAATTGTAACTAGAGGGTGAAAAGTGTAAGGGCGGTCTTTTAAAAGTATTGCTTAAATTTATAACGTAGAGCATTCCAAGGAAATAAAATGTGAGAATACTTTAAAGGTTCCCCATTGACATAGATTGGTGGATTACGTCACGTCGAAATATATAGAGGCCAAATAGATTACGAGGTGTCCTACCCCATTTATATGCAAATGCATTCGAAAGAATATTTTAGATTCAGCCTGCTTTGCGGTTTATACAGTTTCCAAATGTTTTTGCCTTAATCCCTCAATACTAGTATACTAATAATACTTATCAATCAGCCACCACAAGATCGTCGACAAGTGTGGGGAGCCGGGATAAGCATAACTGGAATTTAGATTTCAGCGAGAAATAAAAGATTAAATAAAGTTAATTTATCTCCACAGAGGATTTTCAGTATAAAATATCCTAAAAAAATGAAATCACACTTCTAAAAACAGATGCTTCGGATATTCTAAAGCCATGTGAAAACTTTGTGGTAAAAATTCGTGTTTTTGCAGAGTGTACTGTATCACTTGCTGTATTACGTCTGGGTGAAGCAAGCTACCAGAAGTTGGATGATCATTCCAAATGTATTAGGCCGAAGATGTGTAACTCTGCTTGAATGGGGCACTTGGGGAGTGACAGACGCTGGTCACTTCACGGGAGGCCCACAAGCGAGTCATCCCCGGCAAAGTCTCCATCCCGAAAGAAAACTATTACAAAATGAGAGAAAATATGGAAGGATATCAAGGTACAATGACGTCAAGACGAAAAGTTACCAAGATAATTCCAAAGAAGGTCAAGAACAGAGATAAAGTAGCACGCGTCGTCTACCTGCGCTCACTTCAAACACTCTCTGCGCTACAGCTCGCATCCTCTTCTCTCACGTAAAACGATATACGCAAACAGTGCCTACAGTTGGACTAGGAATGCGAAACGTTTCGGCCTGATGGAGGGGCTCTTCAAGTAACTGCGCCTAATTTTGTGTGTTATTCAATGAATGCGCGGAGAAAAATGGGAGAAACTCTTTGTTCTAAATTGTACCTTGTATAACACTAGACATGTGAGAAACTTGCTCGCAAATCCAAAGCACACAGATGTGCAGATGATTATTATGGGCTATAGTTAATGAAATAAGAGGTGAGTGTCAGACAATCTCTAAACATAATTACCAACATATCCTTCAGCACCACCGCAATAATTCGAAACGAAAAAATATATTTGGCTCTAAACCATATGGCATCGATCCTCATTTTTTTCCACATTCCTTTCATACAATTCAAAATATCCATACATTTCTCGACCAAATATAATTGTCAATACTTATCACGACTTCCAATTCCTCCATTATTTAATTTTACCCCACTATATTTAATATTTTTCCATTTTCTTCTACCTTCTACCCACATTCCAAAAGTGTACGTTCGAGTCCCACCCTTTACCACATTCTTAATGACAAAGTTCACACAATGCTACAGTCCATATTTAAGTATTTAATAATTCTATTTCAGTGTTCACTCAGAATCACGATAGACATTTCCCTTCTTTTTTAAATGCTCTTCATAATTAACTTCATTTTCAAAAATTAGCCGCAGAAAACAAAATAATTAGGTTTTTTTAATTAGGAGCTCGGCGACAAACACATCTTTTTATTTGCGCCAGCACGCATTCGTAATATCTCACCAGCTGCGTATTAATTTCCGGGAGACGATCTTTAGGGAATCGATTCACGAGGGATTCGCGAATCGATCCAATCGAGAAGCTCATCCATATTTCACGATCCCCTCTCCGTGACTCCCATTCCCTTCCCCCGCCCGTCCCCTCGGCGCCCAATGAAAATATAGCCGACGACGAACAAAAGGGCCCCGACGAGGAAGATGGTTGACACCGACGAATAATTGCGCACCCCGTGCCAACTTTCATCACGCTCGCACGCCTCCGAACAAAATCCCGACGCTGCCCCGCGCGCTGCCTTGCCAAGCGGCATTCGCACGCGAGGATAGGCGAAAACAAGCGCGCGTAAGAAGGGAAAGCAACCACGCTAATGCACGCAAATGCCCAGGGGAGGCACTACAACGTCACCCCTTTGCCTCCACTCGCAGCAGCAGAGCGCCACGAATCGCGCTGTCCGCTTCGGGATATTTCCGACGGGATCGCACAATCCGATGCGAAATCCCAATTTTGTTCACGCATTCAAGAGATTGATCCAAATTTTAATTTTTTAGTAAAAAATTTCTCTTGCGGTCATCTGCTATCTCGTAGAGCGAAAATTAAAACACCCAAACGTTTCCGTCCACCCCGTTTGTAGTCCCCAAGTCATCCGAAAGTCAGAAAGGGCACGGCGAATGCCGTTGGCCAGGCACGGCGAGATAGGCCGTAAGCACCGTGGCGATTGGACGGAAGCGTCTTATGATGTCGTGACTTTGGGCCCACCCCTTCAGAGTAAGGATCGCGCCTTTCGATGTTTAGCTGCCTGTAACTCGGAAAACAGGATGCAAGCTAAAGAACGGAAAAATACGAGCCTCTTTGCTTTTTTAACTCCCTCAGAAAACGCCATAAAAAGTGGTGAACGATCCCTTTCCACACGACGCTTTATTAAGCGTACCGTGTGGTTCATTATCTTTGGATATCAGTCACATGATAGCATCATAGGATGTCAATGCCATCCCAGTAGCCTTCAAAACTATCCTGTTATTTGACAGCCTATTAATTCCTAAAAGTTCCCTTGAAGGTTAATAGATTAAGAAGAAGAAAATGCAGCATAACTAAAATAATTCAGAAGCCTTCAAAACACGGTACTCAGACTGGATCCGGCTGGCATATGATTTCAACTCGGCGCACACACATTGTCGGGAGATATCCTTTCAAACGTAATTTGGCGCTGCTTTTGTAAATTGGAAAGCGAATCGTCAACACTACAGAACTGCTAGTTAGGTTGGAACAAAAAAAACTTTCAGATACCTGATGCATTTGGTTTATCTCACGCATTTCCATGAACCATGAGGGCGTATTTCAGAGGCACTACCCTTAAAGAAGATGATAGTGGTAAAGAAAATACTCCTGTTTGCAAAAAATTGGCAATTAAGACGCACATTGTGCCAGAAGGAGGTTATAAAATGTTGCAAAAGTCTCTTACCCTTCACATATCGATGTGATGATGCCCGCGTAACATCACACAACCAGGTAATTACTTTAAGTCAACCGTGTTCGGAAGAACTGTTACGGCATCTTTTAACATCAAGAAGCACAGTTTTTGCACTGTCCGCTAATTTATTATAAGTATACGTATAGGGCTCTTCAACACCTAAGCGTCATTATAAGGCAAACTTGTGCGCTTGACTTGACATGCTAGCCTGATTATGACACCTAACCTTTTAAACAAACGTCGCGTACTTGAGTTATTATAAATTAGTGAACAGTACAAACTGTGCCTCTTGATATTAAAGGTTATTACTGCTAATCGGCTACTCCCTAGGATCATGTCTTGGTGTTTGCTTTCTGACATTTGAATACAAAATATGGCAAATATTATTATATACTTGCCAAAATAATAGGTTCTTGAGGATAATGAGATAAAACTGGCATTTTTTATTTTAGGGATCTTTAACAAAGGGTGCAAAATTAGCTGCTGCGGCAATATTTCTGCGATAGGAAAAACGATATTTTTGGCGACTGGTTTCTAATCGATTAACAGTACCTATTGCAAGAAATAGTTACGGAGTGATGGAATTTAATGGATATCTATTTATGCTTGTTGATTATGATGTAAAAGTTTCTCTTTAGATATGATTTTTAAACTCATTTTTCGAAGTCGAATTGGATGCAATTACTCAGCCGCAGATGGAAAAAATTAAATATTTTTCCGAGAATTTTATTAAAAGAAAGGAGAGCTTAGTTCTAAAAAAAGAATTAAATTACCTAAATACAAAATAAATTAAGATAGCATAATACATGCAACCACTAAAAAGTGATGATACTCGCAGACGACTTAGAAAAGGAAAGATATAATGGAAACTCCTATGATGTGATATGATTCTACTTCTACCGTTGCCACTCCGTCAATAATTTAAAATCCTATAAACAAATTAATATATATATACTTCTAAACCCGGTAAAAATGAAGTAAATACTTCATACCTTCTTTCACGTACGAAGCACTAAATAATACCGTCTATCAGATTGACCGATTAGTTCAACCAGAACGCGATCAATGCACAAAATGTGTGGAGTAAAACATTAATACTTAAGTGTAACACCATTCATATAAAACCTGATAGCAAATATACATCTGTTATTATTTCTTCTATGGATAAGCATCACATTTTCATATTTCTGATTTTATAACAATCGATAGGTATTGATTAGGTATGTATCCTGTGCATCATATATGGATGGCTCTAAGAAGAAATGAAAACAGTGAAATAACTCAGCTTGGAGAGCTGCTACAAACAAATCTTCGGCTTAACAGCAAGAGATGATGATCTCTACGTACATACATTTCCCCATAACTGAAACAACAATGTTATTGTTCCTTAGCAAGGGAAATTTATGGATGCATGGCATCAATAATCCCAGATCGAATAAAATTCCATCCCATAAATATATTCCCGATGCTAACGTGCGCTGAGTACCGAAACATTATTTCCAACCGCTCAGTTTCCAACCAGTCCTTCCGCGCGAGTAACTTATTTTATTGGCTCCTGTCGTGTTTGGCTTACAAATTTCGGGCGCCTCCCCCCGGCCCTCCCCGCAAACGTCAAACTTTGCCGCGGGGCCGTACTCCCCGCCCCCTTCTGGGAGTCATGTGGCACGTGACAACCACCCCTCGGTCGGCCGAGGCGGCGAAATTTGTCGTCACAAAGACCAAACAAGGACTCACTAGAGATAATATTATTTTGATTTTTAAAATGAGAACATTCGGGTTTTCATCGATGGATATCCATATGCCACCAGAGATACTCGGTATACTCCCATGAGTAGAAATTACCAATCGAAATCGAAAATCCATCTCAATAACAATTTTTCCCAAATCTGCATATTCCGGCCGTTTGGGAAAATACGCAATATTTATTCTTGCAACCGTTTCCTGAAAAGCACCGGTTTCGTCCAATAAATTGAACTTTCGGTTATTCGAAAACTTCTAGAACTAAGAGGAACTGAACTCAAAGAGGTCGTATACAACTGGTAGGTACTGTATTACATGATGGAATCAAAACTCGCGACCCGGACTGCTCCGAATTTTCCGGTTCGAGTGCAGCCAACGTTGAAGCTGCGAGAAACATTATGTAAGAGCATTTACGACCATTTTACCGTACGGTTGTGAACCAAAATTAAACTAAATACGTCCCTACTACGTTTCATATCAGCTTCAGTCGATACTAAACCGAGTATTTTCTCAGACTTTCACTTCGGATCGATTTTTCAATTAATAACTTCGTTTCATTTCACACGCGAATGACTTTTCTGGATTGAAATCAAACCAAAGAAACCGCAGCACGAACATTTTTAGTTCCATGTCAATTATTTTGATCATCGGCCTAAGAAATAAATTCAAGAGGAAGTGATTTAAATGGTTAAAATCCTATCTAGTTTCGATCCGTAGGCTATAATTAGCCATTCCAAATTAGGCTGCATTAGATTTTTTACTCTCGTAGTGAAATTTTCTATTTGAAAATATGAGCCAGGTTGGTGAGCAAAGGTAGTCCGATTTCTTTTTTTTAATATATGTATCACACGATCCATTTTAAACAATAGTAAAGTGGACAACAAGTCCGAGAGCGTACTTGGTCTTCGTCACGGCTGAGCGTTGGAAAGAAAATGAACCCATGCGGTGAGAAAACAAACAGGTAAGTACATTTGACCGACTGCAACAGATTCGGAGAGAAATTTAATTTTGAAACCAGGGCGGGAATATTTAATTTTCCCGCAGAATGACGTTCCAGAATGTTTTCCTACGCTTCAATTCTGCTCCAGGTTGAATATTAGCATTTTCGTTCTAGTTCCATTACGATTTTTTTATATCCAAAATATTCCATAAATTGAACCCCGCTTCCTGTAGTTTCATTACTGCTCACAACATGGCTTTACGGTCTTCATACTTTACCATTGTACCACACGGATTAGCCAGTGGAGTCGAGAAACGCCGGGAGAAAAATTGTATGCCTGTAATATTATGTAGACTCACTCGGACTTCATTTCGAATGCGGTATGGGTTTGTCCACGGGTACTATAAATACTAAAATCCCAACTGCGCCTGAATCCGCGATTTCCAGAAGATCAGCAAAAATCAGGATTCTACAACTCAGCATATTTTACATCCGAATATTCAAATCTAAAGTACGGATCATTCACAATATGGAAATTATTCTCAGCCCTGCCTGATCGAAACTGTTTTTTTCATGTTCATTTTGCAAATCTGATAATTTTTATTATACGAATATTCAGGGTTAAAAGTATATGGAGTTTGAATTTGAAATTAGCATAACGGTAACAAATAAATTGCTGCTTTATTGGTTCGCAATGAAATAAGAGCGTTTATGAAAACGGGCTTTTAGGGTGGAAGTGTGTAATTATGTTAAGCACAAGGATGCTCTCTCACAAAAAATTATGCAAAATCTTTTGAGAACTCACTGTACTCACAGAAGCACTGATCCTGTTGGACATGAAGTGTGTGAGTGTGAATAAATAATAACTTTCAATTTTAGAATACCTTCGTGTAGTTTGAATCCACGACAAAACAAACAATTTTTTTCTTTTTTCAAGAGCGTACGTAGGATTTGTAAAGAATGAAGAGATGCCGAATATACAGTATATAATATACAGTATGCTTGACGCGATGGGCCTCTCAATTTTAGATGGTCCTGTAAATGAATTTTTCGCCTGGGGATAATTCCGCAACAGCGCCCCTCCGGACCGGAGTGAAGTGTGAGCGGCCCGAATCCACCAGTATCCGACCC
>LYUA01001838.1:441662-452987 GCA_002093875.1 Calopteryx splendens | reverse complement strand
CCCAAAGTACCACCAAAGTATGTGAATTATTACACCCACTCTAATTAATGCTTCCAGCATTTAGTGTAACTGAAACTTCGCGTGTCTTTAAAATCTCACTTCGCAGGAATACGAACGTAATTAGATTTTTCATCCCATTCGTTTCGTTGATTCCATACTGCGATCTTAGCAATTACTGCAATCCCATGGCAATCTGCCTCTAGTCTTAGTACCCGCAAATCTGACTTAATGGAGGCCCCCGACTACCTTTCTTTCTAACGCAGTCCCCATGTATTTATCAACATTTCCTCGGTGTGGATGTCAAAAAGCACTGAAGATAACGGACCCTTAAGCCATGCCTTATTCCCCTGCCCTCCGCTAATCCTGCCCATCACGATTCTCCATTCACTTTCCTTGCTTTATGGAGTGATGGATACTTGTCAAATAAGATTATACTCCTTTCGCCCTAATTTTAAATTTGAAGCATTTTTTTAAATATTTCCCAATCTTATCGCATTCAGTCTATATCTACCATGAATGTACATACCAGCATAATATATACCCCGTTGTTCTTCCACGTATTATCTCCAACTTTTCAGAATCTGTTTTGTTTCAGTTTATAAATTCTTTGTCTTAAAATTAATATTTTATCTGGTTTTTTTCCTTTTTTACTTACTGGACATTATTTCACTATCATGTATTTCTCGTACACTTCTCTTCTCTCTCTCAACTTTCTCTATATTATGGAACTGATTTTTCCATCTCGTTTCTTACAATCTATTTGTTCCTCTAATTAGGTATTCATATCCCTTTGTACTTAAAATTTTTCATAAACTGATTTATGTATTCATAATTCTTTTAATACAGTGAAATATCATACATTCCACTTTTGAATCCACTTCCCTCTTTTTCGCCTCAATTTACAACTTGAAGTGTAAAGCATACAAATGCAAATACCTATGAGATCATTATGGCATGTAATTTTGTGCGGGAGTCTTTTAAGACATAAATTCCCTGAAATCGTGTCGCTTTCCACGGCAGTAGGGTGTTACTTAAGTCTCTATCCGTGGAACGTACCATTACTTGTCGCACTATTATATTATCATCCACTTTTCGACGAGGCTGCTTTTCTCTTCCAATTCCACACCCCATGCTCTTCCTGATTGTCATGCCGGAGTTACCTAAAAATGGAAATAAGTTATTCATAAGATAAAGATTAGAAGATAAAGATTAGAAAACGAGTGTGACACAGATACTAGAGTCCCTCTGGAAATATTAACTAGCTCTGGTAAATTGACGTTTTATTTTAACTTTTATAATGTTAAATTCAATTGAAATGGCACTCCACAGAGTAATGTTAGGGATAATTTGAAATCAAATTTCAAATGTTTATCAAAGTTATAGTTTGTGTCGGATTTTTAAGTAGCCTGAATTTGGAAAAAACGAATCGAATGTGACACAGCACTTGACATGAACCTTGGTCATTTATGTGACTCATTCCTTGCCGTCAAGATAGGCATTTTGAGTTCAGAGTGGTTAAGAAATTTTTAAGTTTTGCGGTTCATGAGCTATTCTGTGGGGCATGATCGGCTTCCACACGTCTAAGTGTTGATTATGCAAATGCTTTTGTAAATATTTTAATTTTAGAGATTTTTTTTGTTCCAAGACCGTCAATTTGGATTGAAATATAGTTTGGAGTTTGTTAATTATTTTTTTTATTTAAAATGGCATATTTAATTCTCACCTGGTGATATGAACATTTTCTGTTCAAGGAGGCTGTGTTCGGGTAGTTTAGAAAGGAGAAATTCCCCATACGCTTTAACACGATATATTACACGTTCTGAACACTCAAGATTACGTAATATTTCTTTTTTAATGCATGTAATCATAGTCGCTTTTAGGACCCAGTACTAATCTGCAACCATTTGTGAGTTCAGTTTTCCCTGGCATCTGCATGGTTTCCTTGGATTGGATGAGGGCAGTTTTCCTTGGATCTGCAACCATTTGTGAGTTCAGTTTTCCTTGGCAATTTCTATCGTTGATTCGATATAATTTTTAGAATTCGACACGTATGAATTTCAGATATTTTAGTAAAAATGTCAGTAGCGAATAAAAAATGATAGATTTAAATGCGTACATAGTATCGGAAAATCAATCCATCCCGCTATTTCAAAAGTGCGAAATCTTTTTAGCATTGGGGACGGCCAAGATTTTTCCAGTCATGATAAGGTATACGTTCTTAGTTTTCGACATTGGAATGAAATAGTTTTAATTATTAATACTAGTATGATACACTATACCTTGATTGGAAAAAATTGGATTTCTCACCCCATGGGCTGTGCTAATTTTTGGGCCTGTTTGAATGCGCCAATATTCGTTTGAATACAATTCACCCCCTCTTACGACAAAGTTATGCGTAAGTACATGCGTAAGTAAATGCGTGCCTTCGTGTGATTCCGATTTTCTGTTTGCTACTTATTTACCGTTGTAGCCAAAATTGTCTAACATCGATTACAAAAATCATTGCACTGCATTACATTTGAATTTTAACTCTGAATAATCATACTGCCTTTAAATTGAGAGTTTCGTTACTTGCTAACAAGTTCATGAATGCATGTATACGTTACGTCTTTCGCTTGTTCTTATTTATTGGCTGTTAATTTTCTATTCTTTAAGTATTTATAATTATCCCTCTTTCTGTACTCGTTAAAATTTCTTAAACTATTAAGTTTTTCAAAGCTTTAATTATACCGATCGAATCTCCTATCTTATTTAAACCACATCATCGATTTTTTTTTCAAAATCATTTAAGCATTCCAATTTTGAAAAACAAATTTTGAAATTTTGACAAAAAATAATTAAAAATTAATGGGATTTCCCAAGAATTTTCGGGTACTTTGATCTCGGACGTACCGTTAACTCCAGATGACCTGGAGACGTTTTCCGCCAGTTGACAATAGGTCAGGTAAGGGGATTTCCCATGCCGACGCGTCTCTTTCTTGCACTTTACTTTCAGTCTCGCCGCATCCTTTTCAGCTTTGCCTAAAGGAAGAAATGAATATAGGTAAGTGCAAACGAAAATATAAAATCGTGTCCGACCTACCCCATCAGTATCATACCGTTACTAGGCATAGAAAAATTGGAAACACACAGATGGCCTGTAAGAATGCTATGATAAATATATATTACAAAAAAGAGGGGGGGATATGTTTGAAAATATTGATCAAGGTGAGGAAACTTTTGCCTAATTTAAAAGAGGTCAAAATAGTCTAATGAATACAGTTTCAAACATTAATTAAAAGATACCTTCGCAAGGAAAAAAACAATTAGTAAAATCCATTGTGACAAATAAGGCGAATAATAAAATAATTCTTTTGAATTTCGGCTATCGCAAGGATGCTGTATTTTTGTATGCTTATAATTTGAACATTTTTATGGTTAGTTATGTGACATCTTATGCTGAAGAACTCAATGTATTTTCTGAGCAGTCAGCATCCTCTTGCGATTTATACATGAATTTGCTCCAGCATTTAAACTTGCTAATGACAAGCATTTTCAATGCACGATTTTCAACTCTAATTGATACGATTATAATTTTAATTTAATGGTATTCTTGAGATATGCAGCATATAATGTCCGTATTCCAAGTATTTCAACAGCTACAGTACTGCGATTGTGTGACTTTAGTCGAAATAGGCACTCGTTGAAAATGTGAGCTATTACTCCCAAAAAGGTCGAAAAAAGCACCCCGACTGACTATAGCGTGAGCAAAGGTGAGAGAAGAACCGCTCGCTCCGTTCGGCTGGTTACAATATTGAAATAATTGCGTTTTAGAGCCCTCGAGTTTTAGATTCCCGTGATAATCACGGGAATTTCCGAGGACGTACCTCTAAAACGGGATCGGCTCATGCCCGGACAGCAGGACGTTCGCAGTTTGGGGTTCATGTCACAGGAAGATGAGTAATTTCTGATAACTGAAAATGAAACTTGGCCATTTTGATCCTGAGAGCAAACAGCAAAGCTCCGTGTGGAATTTCGGTTTCATCAACACCAAATAAAAAAGCCGAAGTGGTGGCTTCTGCTGGGAAAGTTATGGCCATTCCATTTATTCGATATTCAGGGAATGGTGTATCAGCGTGTCGTACCGGCAAACGCAACTGTAAATGGAGCATACTATAGGGATGTACTGAACATTCTCCAATGCAATATCACTCGCAAAAGGCCACAATTCAAAGCAACAGGCTGGATGCTGCTCCACGATAATGCACTGCCGCGCATCGCTAATGTTGTTGCTGAATATCTCGCGAAAATGAATATGAAGTTTTTTTTCTCATCCTCCCGACGATCCAGAAATAGCCGACGTGACTTTTCCCTGTTCCTCCATATGAAGAAACAACTCCGTGGAAATCGAAAAGTGGCCGTAGGCGTAATGAACATGTTTCAACGCATTAAGTTGACACTACAACATAAAATTAAAGTTTAGCACAATAAATTATGTGAATAAAAAAATGATGACCAACTCTCTATTGAACAGCCCTCGTATATTTCATGCTTTGCTGTCATATTTTTGGATGAGTTGAAACACCAAAATCAGAGGACAACCTAGACATGAGAGGTGTAACAGATGTCACTATAACATGTAGCTGTTGAGTTATAATATTTACATCGTTATCACGTTTTACATTGTGAATTGAATAATATTATAATGTATTTTAAATACATTTATACTGATAGAAAAATTGTAATAATACCCATTGAAAAACTGTCTCGATGTCAATATCATATCCTTACGGCGGTTGACTGCATCCATTATCCCATCTACAAAAATCCTTATCCCATTGTTAAATTAGTTTTTAATTGAATTAATTAATTTCCTACAGTTACTGAAAATCATGCGTACTCGTATTTCCTGTTTATTAATTGAAACGCTATTGACTTTAGTTATATCTCATCATCAAAATACCTAAATCGTCGTTAATTTCGAACCAATTGATCTAAGTCATCCTTTACGCCCGTTGCCGACCGGCCCGTGGGCATTCCGTAACCTCACAGTCCTCGCATTCAAAGATTGCTAACCGCCAACAGAGATGTCGTTTATCGGAAAAGAGTTTCAGAATAATATTTGATGCGGAGAAGTTTTCCCAATGACAGCATTCTATTAAAATCTGATTGGTTGTCTTATTTTTTATATTTTTTACTTTTATGATTGGATTTTATCTTTTTCTGTAGCTATTGCGTGATTTCCTGGATTCAGTTGCTTTCAACCATCCTTGAATCTTAAAAATATTGAATTTCAATAGCGCACATTTGAATTAATTTCATTGTAATCATGGATCATCCTAGCTGTCGATACTTCGATTCGCCATCGCCCTCAGGGTGAACGGGTGCGATGCCCCGAGGTTAATGGAAGAGTTGTCCATCGGAACGTCGGCAGCTGTCCTGACCTGATGGACGAATTTACTCGTAGATATTTTTAAGTGTATGCAACTTTTACAAGAATTCATCGACGCTAATATTGAAAGCTCTGATAAAGATTGATATCATTATGGAAGTATTTTGCCTTGTGTTATCATTTAGCACAGTGCATTAGCGAGATGAAAGGAGACAACACCCGACGATCGCTTGACTCGTAATTTGCTCTCGTAAGGTCCCGCATCCGAGAGATCTTTCGACTGAGTCAGGATCGTTTTCAATGCCGTCGGAAGAAAGAGGAGGTTAATAAGGAGCAATGGGATGTATTTTTCCTTTCAGGCTAGAGCGTGGCCCCTATTCCGCTCGTGACAACCATCCGGCTCATTTACTCTCAGAAAGTGGTTACCCAGACCCTTCATTATTGCGAAGGGGTTGTTGTCGGTGTACCTGTACTCTCGTCTAACGAGTAATGCAATCTAGGCTGGGACTGTTTTTTCGTAACTAGGTGGGTGGGAAGGGTGGTTAGAAAATTACAATCCCTGAAATGTGTTGTAGGCGGGCGTTTGATAGGTTATTTTGGTTGGAAAAGTTCCCATTAAAAGTAAAATAGAAATTGATCTATATTTATAGGTCTCTCGTCGACGTTATTAATGTTTAAGCGTGTGGTGCGATCAGTATCCCCAAACCTTCCTGCCTCTTTCACTGTCTGGCTGACAAGTACTTCATTTTGAAAGCATGAGTTTAATGGGTTTATTTTGGTACGAAAATAACCCATTAAAAACCTTTTTCAAATCCGAAAATGAAAAATCATGCTGGCCAACCTTATTATAATTTTGTACGACGTATTGTATACTTATGGTACATTTATTGAGCGCGCTCTCTTCCTCCCAAACTATTCCTTTTCTTTACATTACCAAATTGCAGAATGTTACATGTGCAAGTTCGCTCATATTTCTGTTTTTTATTCGCTCGTGGCAGCTGCAATCATGGCTCATTTTTGTAAGAAAAGAGTTACACAGGAAATGTTCAATTCTACCAATATCAGGCTTGAAGATAATTCCGTCAACCTAAAGAATGTACCACATAACTTAAGCACTTATAAATACTCATGATCAAAAAATACAAGTCCCCAAACACCTCCAGAAGGTTCATGTAGATATCAATTAGATTAGGTTATGGTAAGGCATAGATTTAGGAACAGCGTCATCAGTTTGCGTAGTTTCCCTAGAGCGGATGCGGTTTCTGAACATAATTTAGAGCTCATTAAGTTAAGTGTAAAATTCAGGAGAATAGAACAGGGGAGACGGACAAGGAAATGGAATGTAGAAGCATTAACCGAGACGAAAAGAAAAGAGTACCAGAAACCAGTGGAGGGAATACCGAGTGAGAACGAGGCGATGGGTACAGTAGAAGAAAGACGGGAACAGCTCAAAGAAGGGATAATGAAATTTGCAACCCAAACAATAGGAACGGTAAATAGGAAAATGATGAGAAAACTATAGATTAAAGCAGAGATGATTAGGAATATAGGCAGGAGAAGCAAAAAGAAGAACGTAAACACATAATTAGGAAGAAGGTAGTAAAAAGAGATAAATAATAAACCAAGGTAAGGAATAAACATGGCAAAAGAAACGTGGTGTAAAGAGCAGTTTTGGGGAATGGAGAGTTTACAGAGACTGGGTGAAAGAGGTGTGCTGTAGAGGCAAGTGAAAGCACTGTCAGGAAGTCAGATGGAAAATCTGTGCACACTATCAGAGATATGGAAGGAAAAGTATTGATCGAAGGAGAAGAGATTCAAGCAAAAAGAAAAGAATATATATATAATAGGAAATGAAATCGAACAAGGGTGTAGAGGCGGGAAATATCCTTGTAGAATGACTCGAGGGTTAGAAAACATGGAAGAAAGAGTTTTATCTGGTCATTCACAAAATTTATGAGGGTGGAATTTGGACGAAAGATTTCGTTAGATAAGTATTCTTTCCCAACCCAATAGAAGGAAAAAAGCTGCAGTATGTGAGAACTATATGACAATTACTTTGATTTCGCACGCAACATAAGTACTTGGGATCATTAATAGGAAGAGTAGAATGGAACAAAAGATTACTTGGGAGAGGATCAGTTTGGGTTTAGGAAGGGTGGAGGTTCACGGTACGCGTGACACCATAGCAGTAGTGAGGGCATTGATAGAAAGTAATATAGAATATAACAGGCTTTTTGTTTGCTTTGAGAATTTCGAAAGGGGCTTTGACAGGGTAAATTGGGAACAACTAACAAACTAATGAAGTTATTCCAGAAGATAGGGGTAGACTGGAGGGACAGGAGAATTATTCGAAACCTGTACATGCCTCAAAGTGCGAAGGTAAGGGTAGCGAAGGGCGAAATAGAGTCGGCCGTATTAAGCATGGGGGTGAGACAGAGTTTTCCGTTTGGTATCACCCGTTTTCGATGTATGCTTGGAGGATATGTTAAATTTAATTGCGGACCACACTACAGATCCAATGTCATAGGTATGCGATTTAAATAAATTAGAAGAAAATGAAGTTAATGAGATTCCTAAGATACAGGGAGCCTATGGTTAGCATGAATTTTGGAGGGCATAAGCTTAAGTAGATAGACTATTTGAGCTATTTAGAAAGTATTTTAGACAAAGGTGGTAAATGTGGTAAGAATATTAGAAGGAGAATTTCATTAGATAAAGAAGCATTTACAAAAAGGAGGGAATTGATGACAAGGACCTTAATTAAATAGGTATGTAAAAAAGAGACTAGTGAAGACGTTGATATTGAGTCATATATTGTATGGCTTGGAAACTGGGTCGTTGAGGCAAGATGACAAGCATAGGCTGGAGGCTTTTGAGACGTGGGCATGGAGAATAATATTATCCCGGACTCTGCTTCAACTAGCAGTTCAATGAAAGTATTTTTTTTAAATCTTTTTGAAACTTGCGATTTTTCTAACCAAAAGATCAAGATAAAAAATACTAATGGCTGAAAATATGGAATTGTTAACAAAAATAACGTGAAACCTAGTCTAGCCTAGTGTTTTTTTTTACTATCCCCACTAAGTGGACATGTACGATTAGGTGGGATTGGAAGAAGGGTGGTCCCCGTGGCCCGTCGTCGGTGTTAGCTTACTCTTTAACTGAAGGTGCGCTAGTGCTATTTAATGCATTTACTTTAAAATCTTCTTTTCCTAGTAAAGGAATATACTTAGACACTCAGGGTGAGATGTAATTACCACAGTCAATGAGCCAATACCACCCTAGTCAATATTCTTGCCACCTTATAACGATTACTCAAAAATTTCAAACCTTCGTAACCACTTTTAACAAAAATCTCTATAAAGCATGGAATAACGGTGATTATTGAAAGATTTTAGTTCGTGTCACACGGTCTTTGTTTTTACTTAGAATGTTAGATACAGTGGCAGTGAAAGCTTAAGCGATAAATCCTATATGGTCAGGTGATGCGATAATTATCTGGAATAGGGAAAACAATGGGATTTTAATCCTTCTCGTGGAATTTAATTTGCTCCTTTTTGTGTTTCAAAAATCTTTAATTAAGAAAATCCGACCTTATGGGTCCACCTGTTAATTTGGAGACCCTATATTGTTATATTTGCTATCAATATTTGTATAATATTGTAATGTAGCTGCGAGACATGAAAATTGTGGAGGCATACATGTGGAGTAGCAGTAGAGTTAAACAAAGGGAAGAAGAGTAGTAAAGAGTACACAGAAGAAGAGTAGTAAATATGGAGACAGGTGAATGACAAAATATAATTGGTAGATATAAAAGGAGAACGAACGTGATTCTAATTCAGGTTTAAATGTCGACAAGAAATCATAGGAAGGAAGAGGTAGACAGTGTGTACGACCAACTAGAGGAAATGCTTGAGGGTATTCCTGGAGGAAAACACTTAATAGTAATGGGGGACTGAAACGCGGTGATGGGCAAAGGGAAAGATGCGAGTGAAGTAGAGGGTACGGTTTAGGATGTGTGAAAAGACTGATAAAGACATTGATGTGGAGCGTGGTTTTGCATGGCTCGGAGTTTTGGCAGTTGAGGCAAGATGACAAGTATAGGCTGGAGGCTTTTGAAATGCGGTTGAGGAGAAGAATGGAAAAATTGAAATGGATGGAAAGAAAACGAACAAGGAGGTTTTGCGTATGGTAGAGGAGGTTAGAATGCTATTGGGAGAAATTTCTCAATGCCGCTGTCCGTGATTTTTGAGGCACAGTTTAGGGCTGAATGAGGCGCAGTACAGGGGTGCCCGTTGTTTTAATTTTTCAGTAAATATCATTCATCAATATTGATTTAAAATAGGAAAGTCTACTCAATGATTTACGGGTGGTTATATTAACGGGTAATATTTTGCAGCAAAAAGAAAAACCCATTTTTTTCACCGCAGATCGACGATCAAAAGATGCTCGTAATCGTTTCCTTATCTAAGATATCAACTATCTGCTAAATTATATAAGTTACCGATTGACCTTAATGTCGCCATTCATTTTCAAACTATTTTTAATAAATGCAAACTGGAGATAGATTGCGTTATATTTCTATAAATGTTCAATGCTGTTTATTTCACCTTGAAAGTGAGACAGTGTTGTAGCATAGTCGGATTCCCTACGTTATCAATTTGTTTCCTTTCTTCTTTTATGTTTCTCATGCAGTTAAAAGATCTTACTTGATATATCGTTATTTAATATTTCCAAAATTACGTGATGCTTATCTATTGCAATTAATTCTTAATTTTAGGAACGAACACAATAGCTTATGAAGATAGTAAATATAGCTAAGGCGGTGAGATATTTTAATGTATTCACTGCGAAATCATGTGACGTGCTCTCCATGCACTAACAGATTCTGATATTTAGCCGTCAAGAAATGTGAACACAGTATAGTCAGAAAATTTTAATGTGTGGTATTTTAATACAAACCCGTTATGTTAATCTATCGATTGCTATGCATTGATAATAGCAACATAGATATCGTCCGCAAGGATTCGGAGATATTATGAAATTAATACATACGATATGATGTGCCCATTCTCATCGCGGTGTCGATGAATCGTTGAATCTTCCAGATTATTTTGACAATAATCGCATTGCTATGCTATTATCTATCGCTGGACCCGAAGGCAAGTTGAATGTTCCCGTCATTTAAACTGAAATTCACTATTATTTAATCAGTCGTCCAGTATTTTTAAAAGCTTTACTAAACGCTAATATATTATCTATGCGGTTGATATCGTGTCAACGTAGAGCACCTGTGCCGGCAATAGCTGGCAGTAATTCCTCTTATTATTCAGCCAGTCAAATCGATAAGATACGCCATTGAGAGGTTTCATAATTATCTTAGGGCTACGATAAGAATTTAAGTGGGGAAATCTGGATAGAGTAATTTATACTCCCTCGAGTCTTTCCACCGAATCGATTTCGTCTTCCAAAAATGAGACATTTATAATGAGATAGTAATAATATTTTAATAGGTATACAATGAGGCAGTAACTTTCAAAAAAACGCAATTCATTTAGGAAATTTAAACAGTATTGACCAATTTTAATTTAATTGAAATGGAACCTTCACTAAATATATCCCTAAACAAGATACCATCATCTTAACAATTTTAGAACAAATTTCTTAAATGGATATTGAATCGCTCATAAAACATCCACATGCTTGTCGGGATTCCCACCAGCGGATTTATAGCACCATACAGTGAGTTCCTTACACGTATACCAATTATTTACTAATTATGCAGCTAGCCCGGTTCGAGTAGTACCTCCACACCATGGGCACTCAACCTCCTGTCGTTTGTCTATTACTTAATTAATGTATATATATATATATACATGTATGTGTGTGTGTATATGTATATATATATATATACATGTGTGTGTGTGTGTATATATATATATATATATATATAT
>LYUA01001838.1:369908-395650 GCA_002093875.1 Calopteryx splendens | reverse complement strand
GTGCCCGATTGGGGGGGGGGGTGTCTTTGTTTTGAAGAGATTGGATGGAAAAAGGATCCTCGATAGAGATGACCTGCACGCAAAACCGGTATGATTTTCCTGATTTGAAGTGAAAAAATCCCGAGATATTATCCTAACCAGGCCCTCCTGCTTCCATATCCTGAAAATTTTTATTTCGCTAAATCAAAGGTTGTTGAAAAATATGAGTATATAAGCAGACATTTAATTTAAAAAATATATTTTCAATTTATCCTTAGATTTTAATCTTCTTGAAAGTGGTAATTTTGGCCGGAAATATTTACGTGACTTTTACGTTAATTTCTGAGGGTCTCCTTCTAAGGGGCGTTTACAAACAGAAGTTGATTCTTAAAGGAGTTCACAAGAAAATAGACTTCTACCGTGTATCATATCCTTTCCTATTAAGAGTTAATGATGAGTTTGCTGAGTGAATCCGATTTTTTCATCCAAATCTTTCGGATCGCTTTCATAAGCGGCGTAAACGGCACACTTTTTATTTATTTTATGATTTGATAATAAAGTAAAATGTTAATTTATTTAATATAGGTGAGGGGGATCAGATTTGTGCGATGGCTAGTGCACCTTGGCACCTTTCGTTAAGAGTAGGCTAATACCGACGCGAGGTTTCTCTCCACTCTTCTTCCATTCCCTGAAAATCCTACCTCTATCATAGAGTAAAGGTAATTGTGGGTATTACCCTAAAAAGTGCGTATTACCCTAGAGTAAAGACTCAGAAGCGTCACCCAGAATCGAACCCGGGCTCTCCGGTTAGAAGCCCACCACTCTACGCAGTGGAAAACCTCCCCTTTGATTAATAAAGTACTTGATTAATAAATAATTTTTTCTCCTGCTCATTTTATATCAATTAAATTGTTACTACGTGAGTGCCGTTTATGTTTATGGCCAGATTTCGCTCCACTTCTTGAATATTTGCCTCTATCGTAAAAAGGTTTTTTATTAGGAAGAATGAAATTTTCGTCATGAAAAACTTGGAAATATGTGGAATTTTATAATTCCAGGTCTGTAGCAACCGTACTGGGAGGTTTACCCGTTATTCCCTCTCCCAAGTTTTAAATCGCAACAAAACCAACTTCGTAGAAATGAGAGGATTGGGTGAGCCTCATTTTCTTCTGCTTTTCTTTTTAAGGACCTGTCTGGTTTTCTCGCAGTTTCATTCTTGGGGTCCTAGCAACGCACATCTCACGTCCGAGCATTGGTGATAGGGTGTCATCACGTATAAACCTTATTCCACGCTGTGATGGAAACAGATGTAGCTAGGGATATATGAGCTCTTATAACCTCATTATGTAAAAAACTCCATGGGGCAAATGAACATCACACAAATAAAATTGATTGCACGATAGTGATAAATTCTCACACACGTCCTGTGGCTGTTTACAGGAAAATCCAATGGAAATTATTTCCAGGAAGCAGTCACAGGACGTGTGTCAGAACTTACCACTTTCAAGCAATTAATTTTATTGAGCGCTGGAGTACTGACCGCAGGGCCGGGGTTCGATTCCCTGTGATGCATCTTGGAACCCTCAGCTTCACCCAAGCTGTGTACCATTTCTCGTATACCAGGTCATCCTGGGAAATCACAGGCGGTACAGGGAAAGGAACTAGTCCCCCTACCCTGATGTGTGAATTTCAAATGCTGTTGGGCTTAGTACTTGGTGAGCTCTAACCTCACCTACCAAACCGACCTTAGGGTCGATTACTGTGATTTGATTTGAATGGCGTTGGGTTCATTTTCTTACGGCCTTTGGAGTTTTTAAAAAATTATTTGGCAGATGTAGTTATGTCACCAGGGCCCAGGCATAAGCATCCGAAAATATCACGCTCGTCGAGATCGCTCTCGAAATGGGCGCCCATTAAGCGAACAAGGCATTTATTCTCCCATGGCTTAGGCATTGTCTCACCCATCCCTCGCCTCTTCCTCTTCGCCAGAGGCGTCGCCGTTGGTGCGCCCTCGGCCTCCCTCAAGGGCACTCTGTGCTCCATCTGGTTCCATTCGGGACAGCAGTAGGCCTCCTTCCACTCCCGTCCCTCACTTCTATCGTCCGCTCCACTGTCGCTCTCCTCGTCGTCCCCGTGGCACGAAGGCTGTCTCCCCGATGGCCGTCCAGCACCAGACGAATCCTATCGATTTAGTTGGACAAACGCAGTTTAGTGGAAAAGAAAAAAAAACACGTTCGTCATTCGAGGATGAAAATCAAATTAAGACCGGAGAAATTGGTTCTGGATCAATGGATTTGAGAAATGTTTATGGAAAATTGACAACTGCAAGTTCCGTAAATCACTTTGCAGTTCCTCGTCCTTTTCCATTGGCGTTTGCAATTCCAGCCATGCGCCCCAAGAGAAGGAAATGATCCGCTCTTCGTCGCGTGGTCAGTGTAACTTATTGTGGATGATGTTGTGGTTAACTTTGACAAGGTTAACTAGCTTAACTTTGACGGGTGTCTGGATTTTTAAAGGCAGCCAATAAATGTAATATAATTACCTGCTAAAGGCGTTTGAACATTGCTACAAGAAAACCTAAAAAAAACTTCCTTCATGATTTTAAAATTCGTACTAAAAATCATTTAATTGCCTAAGGAATTAAAGATAATACTACCCTCAGAGTTTTGTCGAACGTTTGATTAACGACATTCCAAGAGAGGCTGTTTAATGAAATTAATAGACTTTTTCCCCACTCTTCAAAAATTCTATACAGGAAATATGCCAAAACAAAAAAATTGAATATTCGCATAATGCGAGTATCTGTTCCATTTTTTTTAAAGGCACAGCATAGTAATCCAACGTTATCGACGAAAATCACACTCCCTTTGTTTTATCTCTCATTTTCATTACAATATTCATGCATGTCGCTTCCACTTCTCCAACACGTGGTTGACTGTTCTCACACAATAATCGATCAAATCGATAACACTCGAAATAGCTGCCCCGATTAGTGGTTAGCTATACTTTGAATATGAATGAAATGTATGAAAATCACGTAAAATTATGTGAAAATAAAGTGATCGAAACGATCGCTTTCGTGATCTCTGACATGCAATTACTTAATGAAAACGTCAATCCATAGTTTTGGTTAACTCCTATTTTCCTAAATTCAGGGGCAATGCAAATAATCTAGCCTCAAATTATATAGGTTGTATATTATAGGCTGTGATTTGACAAAAATGCAGCTTGTCGTCTATGGCAGCGGAGGGTGAACTTCTTCGCCAGCGACACACAATCACTAAGGTAGCTTGTTCAAATTCCGTCCAGGAGCTTGATTTCCAAAATATGGCGTTTAAATGGCATGGATAACGGTGCTTTGACGTGTAAAGATGGGCGAAACTTTCACAAGAATATTTAAAATAGGAAAAAGAAATGTTTGCCACTTAATGAGTCTAATTTGCTAATTTTTGGTCAAGTCGTAGTAGGAGAGGGGTCCTGATTTTCCGGCGGCCTATCTTCAATTTTTGCTACTAACTGTCTGACATCGGAAAGGCGGAAAACAACTGTATCGTCAATAGATATCTGAGATTTGGTGGAGGAGACTTTAGGAAGGCATCTGTTTGTGTAGCGGATACTCCGGTGTTTGAAATAACCCGTCTTCTGTAGGCGACTTTACTGTATATTTCCAAAAATGTCAAACTCCAGTGACTAGGCGGCTAGGCTTAAATAATAACCGATTTCGAAACTATTTGTTGTGGATAATGTTGAAATCAATTGGCAACTGTTGCGCATAGAGAAAATCTTGTCCTGAAAAATCGAATTTTTTCGGCTTTCACTCTTATTCATCCATGCAAATGTTTTAAAATGTGGTTCCTAACGGAATTCCGGAGTGAAGAAGGAAAAACGCTTAAAAAATTGGAGGAGAATACATGGGAACTGTTTCTCTAAGCTACAAGTTAATTGATGTTAAGTCCTCAAAAATTTTGGATACACGTTATATATTTTATATATTTATGTCTTTAATTTCACAGATTTATTGTAATTAGAAGCCTATTTATAAGCAAAAAATAAGGAAATGTAAATGAATTCATAGTTTTGAGAAGCGAGTACTCGATAGAAAAATAATCCATAGCATGTTCTAAAACATGAAGGGACACTCATGTTGAATTCTCCCTCCGGAATTTATTTAGGGGGTATATTTACAAACGAATTAGTTCTTCCTGTTTATAGTTTCAGATCGGACCTCAGGCGATTAAAGACATGTGTACTCGGTTTACTGAAGAGAAAGCTCGTTACAGTTATTTTGATCACTGGGTACAAACACTTGACAGTTAACCATAGGCAGAAATTGTTGACCTCACATCAGGAACGCACGCTCGGAATATTGGACGATTGTATCTCAATGCCAAATGGAAGAACAAAAAGCCACTTGGGGAATAAAAGAGTAGTTTGACTCTTTTCTATCAATTATGTGATGGCATGGGAAACAGGTTTTCTTGTAGCCATAAAAACCATAACTGCTAACTTCTCACCTTATTGACATAAAAATTCTTATTGTTTCATCCTTTTATAGGCTATTATTTATTGCTATAGGCATTGGGAAATTTTATTGTCTTGATTCTTGATATGAAATGCTGGTATCGGCGCTTCAGGGGAAGCTCTACGAGATCCCGTACTGTCGTGATCCTTGATATGAAATGAATTGACCTCATGCTTTAATACAGTACCGGCGTTATAACAAGATTCGGAAAATTTGAAGTATATTCATGTGCCATAGATAAAGAGGTACATAGCACCTTTTTGTTATGATGTGTCCGCATCAGGACATAATGTAACACTTTGTTTGAGTATTTTGCTAACATTCCGAAGATGCATTTTCAGGAGTACGTTTCTTAAAGATACAGCCCAATTTACAAATCCGCGTGGTTCGTTCAAATAGTAGAAACAAAATGTTCACCAAAACATAACGAGCCTTTCTTAGACAATATTAGCTTAATAAGTACCTTCTGATCTCCGCTCCGTTCCAATTTCTTCTGAAGTTCATCTTTAATCGCACAATTTTCGTTGCCGTCAAGATCAATGTTGACTTTTTTCCCTCCAATGTTAATACAAATTGAGTTGTACCCATTGCAGAAATCTTCGTGGCATGCACTACAAGATGGTTTCTCGTCAATGGTCATCATGTGTCAATTGTCTTAATTTTTTTCACCCTGCTCCTTTATCTTTCAGTGTGCATTATTCGTGGCAACGCAGCTGGCAGCACTCAAAATGTTCTTAACTTCCAATCAGTTATAATTTTTGACAATTTTGTTCCCTACCCCACAAATAAACAAAAGAGCACAAAGATATTCTTCAAAGTAACAATGTCAAGCGTTTTTAGATACACGTCATTGTTGATTTGTCAAGTTTATGATAGTATTTCACAATAGGTATTTATTTACTTCATTTGCATATGAATGGACTCTGATTGTAAAATTGTAAAAGCCGGGACTCAATTAATTCTTTAGCCTTATCTTTTCAAATTGAAAGTATTTCCATTTTTTAAGTAGGTACCCATTGCATTTCACTCAAAGCTTATTGAATATCCATGCAGTTGATAAAGGCAGCTGCAGCGGACTGGGTCATCCTCCTTGTAAATATTAATTTTGATACAAATAATTTTTTTACCAGAACTAAGCACATCTCAAAACATTATTGGTATGCTACAATGTGGTTTTTATTTTAATTATTTTCTTCTAATTTGTACAGTATACATTTTTTAAATTGATGATTTTATTATAAATTAATATTGCTAAAACATTTTATCGGATTAATTTGTGTTAGTTTACACTTCAGTGGAATAAATCTTTTTCTTTAATTTGATGGTTGCGAGAATGTTCTAGATATTGCTATCTATGGAGTTATTTTGAGAATTTAATTTGATTAATTATCGTTAAAAATTCTATGTAGTAGAATTGCAGGTCGTCAACGTCTTAAAACGGTTTATTTATCAGAGAACGATACGATATTAATAGGGGAAAATATGACTTATTTCGAATGACTTTACGTAATTCATCATGACAAAAAAGTTAGTTAACATAATATATGAGAAATGGGTCTCTGTGCTGACATCAACCTTGCTTTAAGACAGATAGTAGCATGCTAGCATATATAAGCACAACTCTAGAACAACCCGTTTACTATGAATTTTATGGGATCGGAGGTTCATTTTTTGAAGCGGGGTGTTGTTAAATATAAACTACGTCACATTTTTGTTGTTATGACGGATGTGTGCCTACTTATTCATTTTCACCTTGCCTATGTAATGCTAGAGTTAGAATCTTAACTGGGTATTTCTGCATTTCCATCGCAGTCCCTTCATCGTTGATACGTTGATGTTTCTTAAGAATCCTAATTTTAAGCTTCGAAAAACGATAGACATTGAATAGACGTCGAAGAAATGTGCGTTTACCGTGTGATTATGGACAACATAAGAACGTCAATTGTGATTACATGTATTAATAACCATGGTAACTCTTGTTTATTTTTTGTGAATTTTTTAGAAGTTTCGGGGGAAAGGTTACGAGTTGTTACGAGTGGTTACGAGCTTCAGTACATCAAGGGATGTGGATTTGGAGAATTATCGTTACTTGAGCCATCCTGTAGACCATTTTGGTGACAAATTTTGCTATCGGTGGTTGTTCCCATATTGGGCTACATCCATTCAAAATTCGTGATCATGACGAGTACTTGCAACTTTCTTCGCGATACATGCATAAAACAGTTCGAGATGCTTTCTTATCCTTCACAGATGCCTCTCAATACTGGCTGGCTGACCTTGGCGGGTAATCTGTAGCGCCTGATGTACTGGAGGCATTAGTTTCAAGTGTTAACAGAAAGAAAGGAGCAGGATCGGAATGATCAGTGCGGGGTACTTAGTACAGTAATGCGGAGGTATTTATAGGTGTGATAAACATAATCCGAAATAACGCAATCGAATCAGACAATCAGTCGGTGCCCTAGTAGATTATCTACTGTCAAAGTGTGTGCCCTATTTATGGAATCTATAATAAATCCGTAAAAATGTGTTATTTTGTAACATCACCGTCCTAGGTTTTGGGCGATCCCTTACAACAATTAAATATCGCCTTACAATTAGACTTCCTCCAGCCTGAACTCGTGATTGCCTGACATTTTATTCAACTTTTCTTCTTGTTCTCTACCACCCCTTATGCTTTCCAATAAACCTATTCTCTTCATTTTTTCTCCTGTCTACTAACATTCTCCCTTCTATCACGGACTCTACATCCCTCTTCCTCTCAAGATCTTCATCAACTTTTTCTGCCTTGTTTTAATTTCTTTTCCACTACCACATTTGAAAATTCATTTTTCTTCCTCTCTACGTAACTTATTTTCTTCCTTCTTCTCCATGCCCGTATCTCAAACTCTTACCCACGCTCATCCTCTTGCCTCAAGAACTAGATTCCAGAAGCATGAAGTATGCATCTATTTTACATTTTACACTATTTTCCTTTGCTAAAGAGTATTCAATTAATTTCCCTGTCATTAATTCCCTCCTCTTTACAAATGTTTATTTAGCCAAAGCTAGTCTTCCATTAATTTTCCTCCACAATATTGCCTCTAGTAATTGAACAGGTTACTGATCTACTTTATTGTTACCAACTCTAATGCATAACCTAGCCCTCCTATTTCAGATTCCCTTGGTTTTGTTTTCTTCCAATTAATCTTCGTCCCATAATTGACGCAATTATCCTCCAAAGCGATGCCGTATAAGTTAACCTACAAGATAGTTCATCTCTATTTGGCGATTTACGATTCAAGTCAATCTCTCAGTCGTAAAGAGCTCACAATGTATTTACAGTTCAAATCACTCTCTGCGATGCTACTAGTGATTCAGGCGGAGTTGGATTTCGCAAATTGAGTTTTCCCTTTGTTAGGCACTCTTAAGCTACTCACTATACATTACTGTATTGCTCTGTATTGTGTAAGTGTCGCACAATAAAGAAATTTTATGAGCCAAAAGTGTGCAGCTCGTTAACCCGAATTTATTTTTGCAATATTGGTTATTTCAATGTCCCCCGGCGGCGATTTGAGCTGCATACGTGTATATATACACAAAATGTTTCATTAAATATTGGCTACTTCTCGGTAATAATTTTATTCCTGACAGAAGGCATCATAAAAAGCACTATGGCAGCATTGAAAGCAGAGAAATCGACGAACGGCGTGAATATGACTTGCTTGCGCGAGCGAGCGATTTGCATTCAATGCAGGAAAGGAAGAGAAATCAAAACGATCGGTGAAACTTCTCTGAAAAGTCCACGAAGGGTCAAAACTTTGAGAGTTATTCATGAGATTTTTCTCTGTCAACTAGCCAAATTTTCGGTATAAACGTGAAATTATTTGACCCAGGAATCAGAAAATGATTCGTCACACCCATGAATTCGTAACATCAGGGCTCGTTCCATTCGGCATTTTTGTAAACCCATGAATTTTCCAATGGTCCAAGGAGTTCGTTATGCGTGGCTGTAATTATACTTTGCACTTTGTTAATTTTAAACTATCGTTTTTCATGTCAATTATTTCGTATCTTCACATTATCTTTGCGTATTAATAGTGGTTAAAATGCAAATACTCCACAGCACTAGCCGCAGCAATATAAGGGCGAATCCAGTCGCACAATATTGAGGCTAGTAATATTTTCATAATCAAAATCCAAAGATGGTAAATTTCCGATTTTAGGAATTTTCTTTTCTGAATTTGTGTAGATTCCCCTCGACGTGATTTCGTACTTGAATTCATACTCGACGTCTTTCGTACGTGAATCGCGTCGTACAATTTGATTGAGATTTACTGTTTTTTTATAGTAAACAAAAAGGAGTCGCATACCTAATACTTTGTTTGACGTCTCAGTGCCGTTAATCCTCGCACTCACTGCATTAAACATGAAGAAGACTTATGTGCGAGCACAGGAAGCATTAATCCTAATTATCGGGAGCCTGCCGCCTTGACTTCGGAGCATCCCGTTTACTTGGTTTTCACTCCCAGTTCTACTACATCCTGACCCTCGACGTGCATTCCGATATGCATCAGGGACAACAGTGTCAAACAGGCGCCGAGACCGACCACTCGAAAACATTGATTGGGGGTGGATGATTGTGTGAGGAGACAAAAGCCCCACGGTGGTATTCCGAACTCCAGAGTGGAAATGGGTAATCGAATCCGATTTGTTAATGAGTAAAACCGGAGGGGAATTAGAGGAGGATCCGGGGCTGTTTTTATTCATTTTTTTTGTGATCCACCCCTCCTTAATGTCACACCCCTTCACATCGCAGCCTCCCTCCCTTATAATACACCTCACCCTTTGAACCCACAATTAAAATTTCAAGTTTTTTACATTTTCAACAATACAATTTTTACTAATGTGCAAAAATAAAATGTATCGTAGGGAGGGAGTGGACCCCACCAAAAGTACCGCCCCCGCCCAGATTCGTCACCGGCTGTGTAATATTGTCGTCAGCTAGATGACAACAACAGTGCGAGTATGTCTGGCTAGGTCCAGTCCCACCAACATATGACATTTGATCATTTCTTGATTTGATTATTGGTTTCGTTCAACCGATGAAAATCAGTAGTAATCTGAGATCAACTTGGTTGAATGAATGTAAATTACGATTCCATTGAGGAATGAGTATCAATCGATAAAAGTTTTAATAGAGACAGACCTCAGGCCATCGTGACTCGGTAGTTGGATGTTTGAACCCCGACTAATTAGCGATTAAATTCAATGCTAGCCGCAAGGCACCTTGATACGGTTGCATGCCCCGTTGGAAGCTGTTCCCAGTCCACACCACCTCATCTGACTTAAAATTAGACGAAGGCCACAATGTTGCGCCTTGAGCTAATTGTCAATTAACAGCATGAATTAGTTTCATGCCGTTGCGAAGTTTTACTTTTAACTAATTTAAAAATTACAGTACGTGGTAAAATCGCCGGGAAAACTACTAGCAGGGGGATACTCCCAGAAAAGGATGCACTGACAAAAGTTACTTAAACCAACCCTAAATAATTTTGATTTATATATTTATTCAATTCTACCATAGATTCATTAATAATTTTCAAATATACCAAATTTAAAAGCGAAAATAAATGTTATGCTGTTATACAATACATAAATGCAGAAAAAAAAAGTTGGGATCCTTTTGAAAATAATGTGTTTTTTTCAAATTTCTCTGGTCCGAAATTCTGGAAAAATTTCTTATAATTGTCACCGTGCCTAGGAGCTCAGTGGTGGCCTCTCCTTAACGGCCTTAATCCAGTCCTGGTGTCCTTTGGAGTAAAACATTAAAACTTTACTAAACCACCTTGTTTATTTTACGAATGAGAATCTCGAGAAGAACTGGTTTCAAAAGTAAGACACGATTACTGATTGTTAGTAGTCTACCTTTCGAAATATGCGCTTAGTGAGGTGCGAAAAAACTTTTCGGTACTTTATTGATGTCCGAATCAATAAAAGTTTGGTCTAGTTGATGTCCATGACAAAAGACCCAAACCATTATGAGAATATGACTTTGCTCAATGGCCGAATTAATGTACTTACTTATCACAAGAGGTGAGTACCTATCTTTTAATTGTTAAAACGTGAATTTTGGAAAAGAAAATCTGGTAGTAAGCCTATTATATTGATAGGGGAATACGTGGACATCTATATTTTGTATCCCAGTAAACGTAGTCTCTCATTTCATCTAGATAAAAGCGGAGGGATCCGCAAATCAATATCATTTGATTGATTTTCCAATCGTTTGTTATTCAGTGGATCATATTAAGAATTCTTGGACAATGTGATACTTGTCAGAGTGCACTTCCGAATAGTTTATCTAATTTTTGTTTAAACGCATTGCTAAATTTATTGCTTTTTCCGTATTTTCTATCATCTGTAAAAGCCTAAAGAGAAGGACCACAATGTGATAATATGTATTTAATTCATTTTCAGGTTTCTTCAAGCTTCCGATATGAAGGACTGGAAGGGAAGCGTCTGCGAATTGTTGTGAGTAAATATTTAGCTTATTAACCGTGTAGAATGCCATTGCACGATTCATTAGCGTGCGGCGTAACTTCTTGCCATATTCTATGGAGTACTATTAATATAGTGATATGTGCTTTTCTTGTGTTAAAACTGTGGGAAGAGACTCTTAATGTAATGAGAGAAATAATATTGCTAGAAAACAGTGCAATGGGGCAATATTTATAATAATTACTTATGTAAACCTGTCGCAGTGGTAGGTACCTTCGGAAATGGCGCTTTCATTTCGTAATATAGGCAGATTTCATTCATCCTTGCAACGTTGAAGTGCTCCTCATTGATTTTCCTTAAGGGCAATTGAAATATTGGAGATATTTGGTTCAAGTATTAGTGAGAATATGAAATCGCTATTTTTAGCTTCTTAACTTCATCGAGCGGAATACCATTAATTGGGTTAGAAGCAATTTCTGTCAAAATATATTGTTGCGCTACATTATAGACGTAAATTTTTTTGAGTGTTTACCTCATTATCTTGAGAAAAAGAGTTCTTGCTTGTTGAAGTTATGAATAGCTGCGCGACATTTCGTTCTGCTGTGACACTCTGTGGTGTGGAATCGATACCAAAACACTCTGCAGCTGAATAGCATATTGCGTAGGCAAGTATAGGCTTGCAGGTAATCAGGTACCGGTGTAATTTGTCTATGGCATAATAATAATTTTGACATAAGATTTTTTTGTATGATGTTGAAGGATAGTATATGTTAATTTTATCAATGATATGTTTTTTCCTAAAGGGAAGGAAAGGGTTTATGGTTTTCGATTTGTTGCATTAATGATTCATTTCCATTCTGTAGCAAATTAATGTAGGTAGATGTGAAATTGTGAATGCAAAATAGTATTTCGTGCATTCATCAGAGAGATCATAGCTTCATCAACTATAGTTTTATTCCTGAAAAATTAACTTGATAATTTTAATTATTTCTTCGTTCTTCAAATCGTGTTTGGCACTTTTTATCAGCATCGTGAGTGCGTCGGGGTTTTAAAAGAAATTCTCTCATGTGTAATGCAGTATCAATAAGAAAACTGCATGGACTTGTAAAAATTTTATTTAATATTTTGATTTTTTCACCTTTTATCAAAATTGTTTTTATCTCGCGGTACTTCATATAGTTTCGAATTTTATAGAATGTACGGATTGGGAATTATTTTAATTCTGTAGAAGGGGACTTGAGGAAAATACGCACAAATCATTTTTATTTTATGGTAAATTAATTGCAATTTATAATTTAAAAAAATTAATTCACAATGTATATTATATCTTTTTTATACTGCCGTGGGTTAGTTCGATTAATAATATATTTTATTTAGATTTAATGGTGCTATTTATAGTGTTGAATCCTCTGAAAAATTGTTTTCTTTTCAGGATGCGGGTTATAGGTGTGCTTCGATATGTAGTCTCCACAGTGGTTATGCTAGGTGCTGCTCCTGAGCTTTTCTTTCTTTGGTCCATCTGGAAAGGTGTTTCCCTCGTTCTTCCACCTTGGGCGTATCAATATGGGGATGACATCTCTTACTCTATTTACCAGCGGCTTGTACTATTCTTTTTTCACCATTGCACTGGATTGCAGGTAGTTAACTAAAATCTTCTTTTGTTTAATATACAGTTTTAGTTGTTTATTTTTTAAAATTTTAATGCGAATGGCTTTGGCAGTGATGTAGATTTGAGTAATTTTTGTTTTGGAATGAAACCATAAGGAAAATGATTTTTCGTAGAATTAGAAAATTGCCAACAGTTACTCTGGAGCACAAGAAGTATTCCACTAGAAAGGGTTCCTACTGTTATTATTCCTGACTTCCCTCTTTTTACTTAACTATAAATAACAACAAAACAGTGTTTCAATTCTTAGCTAGCCAGGGTGTTTCATTAAGGTTTAGTATGTTGTTAATGTAATGTATTCCAAGAGAAAACTCCATGTTTTATTATTGATCGTGTGAAATTTCGCTTGGGGAATTAAAAAGTTTATCACCTTTAAGAAGTAGTCATTTTCCATTGTATTTTTTTAATAATACAAGAAAATTGTAATGGCAAAACCTTTGGCAATTTCGTGGTAGTCCAATGGTTAGACCACTGGGCTACTTACCGGAGAGCCCAGGTTCGATTCTGGGTGACGCCTCTTCACACCCTCAGCTTCACCAAAGCTGTGCACTATTTTTGGGTTCCAGGTCATCTTGGGAAATCACAGGCAGTACAGGGAAAGGAACTGGCCCCCCTACCCAGATATGTGAATTTCACACGCCGTTGGGCTTAGTACTGGGTGAGGTCTACCCTCGCCTACCAGGTTTTTTACTGTGATTTTTTTCTGAAACTATATTACCTACCTTGTACTGAACAGATTGCTCCCCGATTTTCATAAAAAGTGTTACTTCAAGTTTTAAATCTAACATAAATACTTCCCAAACCAAGTAACTTCTTTATCTGTCACATAATTTGCATTATAGAAAGTTTATTCAGCCTCTACTTTTGAAGTGATGATAACCGACTACTTCCCTAATGGTCAGCTTTCATCATTACTTTTCCTATCCTAGTAATTACTCCCTTATAATCTAGAAGCACTGTTATTGGCTGTCTTGGTTTTTTTAATTAACCCACAATTTTATTTTACAACTAAATTCGTGAGCATTTCTTATTCCAATGCAGTTATTCATGTAGCATTATTTACAGCAAAGCAACATGTAGTATCATACCATTATCTATCATAAACTAATTGCCTGTCACTTTTATAAATGTGGTCTGATCAAAGATTTTGCTCTTCATTCCATGTCTATTCTGGCATTGAAAAAAATATCATCAACCATACTAGATGGCATGCTATTTGTATATTCTTGACATGTCTTTTCCAAAATAATATCTTTTGTATTTCATTGGTAGTTAAATATCTTGAGAATAATTCTACAGGTGGGGTGTGATCATGAATCTTTTCTGTGGTTTATCAGTATGTACCTAAAATCTGATTATCCTCTTTGGTGCAGTTTGCAATCATATATCTTGTCGATAAATCTCCAATTATTCCTGGTTCCTCCAGGATTCACAATGTATTAGGTTTTGCATCACGTATTTTGAAGAACAGTGATAGAACATTTTTTTATCCATTGCATAAATAATGATATCACACACACCTTATGAATATTCATGATTACTCCCCACATCTTTTACATGGTCACTTTTACTAATATTGTCTCTGATTTTTTGCTTCCAACCTTAGAAATATATTTGAAAGCCTTCTGTCATTAATACTTCAGTATAATTAACACATTGAATAAACTGCACATTAACTGAATGTGTTTACAAGCATTCATTCTACTCCCTTCCTTATTATAAATACGCATATTTGGTTCTCACTTAATGTGTACTTGATGTTTGACTTCCAGGTCTAACTATCCTTGCTCCATATTGATCTTGAGTGTGACATTTAGATATGCTGTGAATATTTTCATAAGCTCTATTTTTTAATGAATCTCTAATACTAGGAATGTTTACATTCCCAGTATCCATTTCTTTCAACTGGACTGTAACCTTAATGGAACCTCTATAATCTGATTTAAGCCCCTGTGCAATTGGTTGTCATGCACACAAATAAGTGAGTTTCAGGAAACCTTCCCACGGTTCTTAGAGGCTCCCTGAGTAATGATAAAGAAAATAATAGAGGTCTTCAAATTTTGGAACTTAGAAAATGACATCTCAAGGGTTCCCAGACATCAAAAGTCACATAGATTATGGGGGACTCTCATCAATAATTAACTTACCTTTGTATGTTTGTGATATCTCAATCAGGATCCTTGAATATCATTATGTATGTTTCCTTTGTGTCAGAGTTTTTTCAGGTCCTGAGACTTTTTTTATGATGCACAAATGAGACATGATCAAATCAATTTGACCTTCAATCTGATATGAAGGACATTGTACATTGCACGGGTACAAGCCCATCCTTTACATCCACCTGCTGTAATTTCTTTCTTTTTTCTCTGCTTCTCCAATATTAGCAACATCCACTGTGAACGATGCAGCAATGACCTCTTAAAAAATGCCTTAGTAAAGTGTCATTGACACCACACTGCAATTTCCATTTTGTCAAGTTTTCATGTTGAATTTTAAAAGTGTTGTCTTTAATTCTATCAAATGTTCCATATTTTTCTCTTTCTTTCTTTTTGCATTTTCACAGGCTTTATCATTTTGTCTGCCTTTCATCTTTCCCATTATCTTCTTAAAATCAATCATTTCTGGAACCTGAAGTTACTATTCTGCAATATATAACGTATTTATCTACTACTACTTATGCATAAAATATCTAACTATTTATTATATATTATTACATTATATTATAAATTCCTTCCTTCAAATTCATTGGAAAAAAAATCTCAATTTCCCTGATTTCCTTTACACTCTTGTAACCATTTTATTTTTATGGTATCAGTTCATAATTATTGTTTTTCTTGTTATTGGAGACTAATTAAGTAGAAGTAAGAACTTCTGCTTATAGATGCCAATCTGTGTATATTTCAGCTGCCAGCCTGCCAAGTGCCATCTTCATGAGTGTGCGTGTTTCTTAGTTTTTGTTGTTTTCATTACACTGTGTTCTTCTCTGTCTGTGAACTCTGAAATATCTTCCACAGTGTAAATTGCCGCTTTCCTTCAGGGTCATAACTGTACACTCATGATTCATTTGCAGTTATGACTCTGGACAGGAAATTTGAGTCATCTCAAACTAATGCTTGCAGCTCTGTGCACACCTTAACTCGATAGTCTCCGGGCAAACTTTGCCGCAATTCGTCTCAAGTTCAGTGCCACCTCTAGAATGTGTTGAAATTTCAATATTATGCTAGAATTCCGAAGATGCATTATTAGGGGCACGTTTCTTGAAGACAGGCAATTTACAAATCCGTGTGGTTAGTTCAAAGTGTAGAAAAAAATGTTCACCAAAACAACAACCCTTATCAGATGCCTACTTTGTTGTATGATAGGATTTAGAATTTTGTGATGCTTTTTGGGTGAATTTTTAGACAATATTAGCTTAATGAGTGCCTTCTGATCTCTTCCAATTTCTTCTGAAGTTCATCTTTAATCTCACAATTTTTGTCGCCATCAAGATCAATGTTAAATTTTTTTTTTGTTAGTACAAATGGAGTTGTATCCTCTGCAGAAATTTTTGGGGCATGTACTACAAGATGGTTGCTTGTCGATGGTCATCATATGCCAATTGTCTTGAATTTTTCTTGGATTGGCCTTTTCACAGTGTTCCTAAGCTTTCAGTGTACATTATTCATGACAACGCAGCTGGCAGCTTTCAAAATGTGCTCACAAATGCATTGACATGTCCCATGTGACAGTCCAACCCTGTTACAAACTTCATTTATTGTCTGCCTTTGGTCCACAAGGATCATGTCACACACCTTTGCCAATCATTTGTGGAGTTGTGCATGATGGGAGTCGATCAAAATGTTTGTCACCCTCTACAGACTCCGTGGCATCTTTGAAACACTTAAACAACTCTAATGTTCTTGCTTGGGAAAAGCCTCATTTAGTATTTGGTGGGTTTCAGCAGCAGTTTTCTTGAGCTTGAAACAAAAGTTAATGCAGATAAACATAGCTCCTTCACATCAGCCATTTCAAAATTCACAGACAGAGAAGAACATGGTGTGAGGAAAACAACAAAAACTTTTGCAAATTTGCACTCACTAAGACTACCTCCTGAAATGCACACTAAGTAGCTGTTAGTGACTGAAGTTTGTATGGCTACTGATTTGGGCAGGATATTCAAATTCCCAACAACTTTGGATAGCTCCTCGTATAATGTTGTGTGGTCTTTATGTCTGTAGCTTCTAGTTATCTCACTAAGCCCATAGTTTGAAAGTCTGCCAGAAAGGACATGGCAGTACTGGATCATCAAACCTAGTCCCTCCTTTTACTAAGCTATCCTGCATATTTCTCTATCTCTGTCATGTCCTGCTGGATCAATATTTCATTTTTTTTTGGTCAAATACATTTCCTTGAAATTGATTATAATGTATATTAGGGAAAATGTTCATGTTTTCTTCCAAGATGGAGCATGTTAAAATTGAGTCTATCCTCAAATGAACAGTGAGAATATTTACTTTCTATTAAGGACTTTCTTTTACTATCTACTGTGTTATGTTCATTTGTTCACTAGGGATGTCCCTATGCCTTAGGTCAGGTTCATTCTTATACACCAAATACCCAAATAAAAAGTGCCCTTAGGATTTTATTAATATTATCCTGGTTCAAGTTCAGGACCTTCTTTATTTTCATGTCCGCTGAAATATCTATTCTTCGTAACTGTAGTAATTTTATCTTACTTCTCATTTAGTGTTTTCCTTATCTTTTTTCTGTTCTCCAACTTTCTCCCATAGCTCATTATAGAAATGCTGGCTCGAGTCAACTTACTGTATAGATATAGATAGGATTTAGAGACGTAGATGTAGCTAGGAGACAGACCCATAGTTTGAAAAAAATATCACATTGATAATTAAGATTTTCACTATTTTTGCAAGCAACATCTTACATTTATTATTTACATTCCCTACTTTATTTAATTGCAATCTAAGATAAATTGCAACCATTGTCTTGCAATAGGTCATAGTTCATCGAGGCATCTACAAACTGAATACTTTTGATTCTCTTTATATCCCATTTTACTATTAGGAAATATTAACTTAATTCACAATTTACTGCAAAAATTAATTAAATTATGATGTGATGGGAAGCAATCAATTAAATATAATCTGATTACTGGTAATGATTGAATTTTTTTTTACTTTTACTTGTGTGAGCTATCACATGCACAATGTAATAGTTTCTGGGAAATTAATTTTTCTTGTAATTAATTACTTTTCTCTTAAGGAATTGTAATCAAGACCAATGCACTACCTCATAATCAATTTAATATTTCCAATTTATAATAAACACTTTATTTTTTTCAATTATGATGCCTTTGGTTTTTTCCTTGATAAAATGTATTTTACTCTTTAGAATTATCATTGCTGTAACCTCTCCAAACTAATAACTTTCCCACAGAAAGTCTTCATATGTACCTTAGAATACTAATTTATGGTTTCTACTGAAATATTATTAATTATAAGCAAACAATTATTAATTAGAAGTAAACCTAATTTAAAATATATAGTTCTAAGTATGCCACAAGTAGTGTTGAAATGAGAATAGTCAAATAACTATGTATTGTTTAAATAATGGGTTGGTACCAGTAATGAGAAATACAGAGGATCCTTATCCTAAGTATTGGTATCCAGATACCAATGCCTAGTTTTATGATCTAGTTACCATTTCCCGAAACCTTTTTTTTATTTTTCATTTGACCCCAACTGTGCAGTAATTATTTCTCAATATTTTCTAGGTATATTTCTATGGTGATACCGAGGAGGTGTTTAAGAAAAAGGAAACAGTCCTCTATGTCGCCAATCATCAGTCAACTGGTAAATGTCATCTCACATTGTTGTATAAACATATTGGCCATCAGGTGCAGGGCCAGCCTCAGGCTACTTGAATGTGTTGGATCCAGTTGAGGCTCATAGTTACAGAGACCTGAGGTTATAGATGCCTCACATCTTACACTATAATAGCATCATAAATCATGCTCATAGGTACTCCACTTTGCTATTAAGTGTAAGAGTTGTTTGTAAGGAAACTATTGTGGTTCGCAATTTATGAATGGGTATTTTATTCATAGGTCTCTGTTAAATATTTAAATGGGACCACACTGGAGCCAATAGTCACCATAATTCCTAGTGTTGGCCCTGAACAGGAATTTGCAAATCTTTATCAAGACTTAAAATTTATGGGTATCTTTTTTACTTGTTTCCCGTGATGTCTGGTTAGCCTTTTTTTTGCCTTTTGATATAATCATCTGAGTAATGAACCTTGAGAATTGGGGGCTTTTACTCAGATCCAGAGTGGCCTAGAATTTTTGGGCATGAGTTTATGGAAATTTTATTCAAGTGGTCCAGTTTAAAAAAAAAAAAATAATTTTGTGCCCGTAATACCTGAAATTTTTATTTAATGGAATTTAAAACAGCTCAAATTTCAATAAAAAGGGCTTTCAAAAATAAATTTATTTGGTAACATACTATAAACATCAGTAACATTCAGGACTTCTTGATAGTTCCATGAATATTGAAGAATGGGAAAAAATATTTTTAAATACATAAAGTGCCTATGCAAAATTATGGCCTACATTGTGCCTTTTGATGAATATGAAAATTTCAAGTAGAAAAACATTATCTCTCTTTTGAGCTCACCAAAATTTGTGCAATCATTACTTTATTTAAATTGGTAATATGTGCATGATTTTGGGGAAGATTTTATACTCCAAACTCAAACAGGTTCAGTTTGAGTTATGAGGAAAATGAAATCACCGTTTAAGTTCAAATTTGTTTTTATTAATTGAATAAATCGATGTTGGTTCATTTCTGTTCAAATCCAGGCTCTTCACAGAAGCCATTGAACAAATGAACAACATATTTTTAACTTGTTGGTGGTTAAGTGGATGTATATTGAGGAATACATTTTATTTTCAAGATAAGTTGAGAGGGAGTGGGTTGTTGATCATATTTTTGTCATGTTACCATCAGTTCAATGCAGGCTTTTGCTTTCCTTTCTAGAGAATTCTTAATCCATGACTGTTTTCAAAACTGCCACACCCGCAGACTAGTGTGCATAGTTGACTTTCCCAGAGTCTGAGCAATGGGGTAAGAGCATTCCCTGAAGAAAGGATTGCATATTAATCTTGTCATAAGACTGCCCAAGTTGCTTGTTGGAAGAAAAGGTATAGAGACCTGATAACAAGGGAAGTGCCATTTGAAATTCCTGAAAAGAAAATTATCCAATATTTCATCTTCCATAAGCTCACTTGCATTATCAGTATCGTTTCTCTTCCTCATGTGTATATACAATGGCTGTTCAATAAAGAGTGACGATAAAGTTTTTATTTGCATAATCAATTGTACTAAAATTTATTTTGTTATATTGTTAGCTACATTTGTACTGTATATTTGGTACAAGTTCAATTAATTGACTCCAGCACTAAATCATCGGCAGCCGTTGCATGTTGTAATATGTTCAGTTCTACAGCAATGATGAAGGTACAATTCGACGAGCAATATGCTGCATGAAAATTTAATTATTGCCAGAGCGAATCATCTCTTGAGGCCTAAGGCCTCTTCTACAGGAGACTTATGGAGATTCAATTCTTCCCAAAAGCACAGTTAGATTGTTAAACATGTTTAAAGAGGAGGAGAGCATTTTAAAGGTAGGTGGACCCGGAGCTCCAGTCACTGCTCTTATGAAAGTAAACATTAACACAGCTGCTTCCATTGCGAGAGGTCATCAAATAAGGTTAAGAGCACTATCAGAAGTATTGGAAATTTCATTGGGTGCCACCCAGAGGTTGGTAACAGAAAAATTGCACCTGAGACGTGTTTGTGCGTGATGGGTTCCATGACTGCTCATACCTGAGAAACAGGGCGTTCAAACTCAGGCTGATTATGTTGGAAAAATCAATGAGAAGTGTGTCCCTCATTCTCCCTTGCTCCAGATCTATTCTCAATTGACTTTTTCCTGTGCCCCAATGTGAAGAAGCACATTAATGGAAAACGAACTGTTGCTGTAGGCGAACTGAACGTGTTTCAACTTGCACTGGCTGATGCTGATGCAATACACGAGCCAAATCAATGAAACTTGTACCATATATACATTATGCATTAAGCTAGCAATATATAACATAAAAATAAATTTTTGCTCAATTAATGATGGGAATAAAAAAATGTTTGTTTACTCTTCATTGATTGTCTGTCATAGTTATTTGAATATGCATTTCACTGTTGGCTGATCATTCGGATTGGTGCAATTTTTCTTTTTCATTATGAAGTAGCTGGTTTTCTTATGATACTTCTAGGAATAAAGTTGTCTCATTGACTTCTAGTATATTGATCTAGATTTATAAAATGTGGGCTACTTATTCCTGTATGTAGATAAGAGAAAGGGGAGGGGACAATTTACCAAATTTGTGAGCATCTCCATATTTTACGTATTTGAATAAAACCAGAATTATCACTAGAATCCTCTTTAGACTCATCAAAAATATATAATTCACCCATTCTCCGAAAATTATGTCTTACTCTTATCCTAAGACCCACAATGTGCTTGCATAATATCTCCTGTAAAATTGCTAATATTTCCAATTCACTTATTGGTCCTCCTCTTGTCTTAGTAAAATTAATGCAACCAGACTTAGGCTCCAAACTGAGATAAATACATTGTGAGATCCTTTAAGCCCCACTGTAGATCTTTTGGCATAATTGTAGTCGGATTGCTTAGTCTGTTTATTTCAGAAACTTTATTAGTCATTTGTGACCATTCAGTGTTAAGAGTTGTTCATCTTGTACCAAATGTATCATCCTTTACATTCTCTCTAATTCTCGTGCAAAGTAAATTCAAATTCAACATAAGCTACATTTGCCAATTCAGTTAAAAACTAATTTTTTTAAGTGTTTGTATTAGGCCTGTAGATTTTGAAAAACAATATGCATTTCAGTTGTATTTTTTTAGTATTATCAAACCTAGCAGGATTTTAATCTGAGGGATATGAATATGAAAAGTGGCAGCTATCAATTTTCAATTAGTTAGAATCAAATCTTAGGCATTTGTACCTTATGCATTCATACATATGTATGTATTGATAACTTGGGCTTATCTTTTTTTACTGTCATGTATCTAAATGAATAATGTCATAAAAATGTTAAAATAGTCTTAGGACCAGTTTTAACCAAGTAGAGCAGACTAGGCCTGCAATTTATGGGAGAGTATGGGTCTTGTGATGCCATAAAAGCCAATGGCCCAACATTAAACATTTCCTGTTGTCCTTTCCGATCACTGAAAATATTCACTATTTAATTAAAAAAAACACTAACATGTCCTTGTTCAATTCAATGATTGTTCCTTATTTCAATCTATAGTCTTTTGGATTAAGTCATACTTACCTAATGTATAGTGTCATTAAAAGTGATGATTTACATTGATTGAAATATGTTTCATGCTATTATTATTGTATTACATTGAAAAGAGTATTCATTTTACATAAATTATATGCCATTTTAGTTGATTGGATTCTTACCAACATGGTGGCTGTGGAGCAGGGTTCTCTTGGTCACCTCAGATTCGTCATGAAGCATGAGCTGCAGATGTTGCCATTATATGGTTATTACTTCTATCAGCATGGATGTATTTATGTGAAACGTAGCCATTTTGAAGCTAACAAAATGGTGAAGAGCATTGAATATCTAAAGGATACCCGTATCCCGGTGAGTGGATGGTTGATTTTAAAAATGTTCATATTTCATGTGTTTAGCATTTAATAAAATAGAACCTTAAACAAACACTCAGTGTTCTACACTTTCAGCCTTCCAAAAATTTCATCTGTTAAGATATAGTAATGTTATCCTGCAAAAGTTGTCTCAATACTTGAATTATTTGCCATTCATGGTAGATATTTCTTTTGTATTATCTACTGTATTTTTTTTAAGTAAATGGAACTTGGAATGTTGCAGCAGTCAAGTACAAAAAGCTAACATGGTATCAACCCCATGCTATGAAAGTGAAAGTTCTTAATTACAGCTCTTGATATTCTAATAAATGCTATCCATGAATGGGACATTTCCCATGATCTTGGTAAATTACTATTACAATATAACCTGCATCAGAAGAAATTAAGATTAATCTTTAAAGGAAATGATTAATACAGAAACATGTCAGCTATCCTGGCTACTTCTTTTGTCCATCCATCACTGTTTTGTTAGGTTATGGCAATGATCAGTAAATCATCAAGTTGAAGACCATTCCTACCTATGTTGGTTTTATATAGTAAGGTCACAGATTGGCATTTCGTGTTGAGATTTCAGGAGGGAAACCATAATGTAAATTTTTGGCATTAAATGGTGGTGTTTCATTGTGCTGTTCCTTAGGAATTCTCATGGAGTCCTGAAAAAATTAATATTTTTATTACAGATTCCCTTGCATTCTATTTTTGTGAAAAGATGCTAGATGATGGTAGGCCTTCATTTTATACAATATGTTTTGATGATACTACAAGTGTGGGAAGTAGAAATGAGCTTCAGGTTGCTATTAAATACTGGTCCAAAGTTAGAAATGAAGCTATGTAGAGAAATATTTAATGGCAAAGATGATACAAGTGCTCTGTTTGAGAAAATTACCTCTGTTATCAAAGATTCAAAATTTTGATGTTGTTAATTATTTTTCAGGTGGAGAAAATGCTAATAAAGCAGTTAATTGCATTTTTATACTTAATGTGTGTGGTAAAGGATTAATTGATATTGGTATTTGCCTAGTACATACTGTAGACAATAGCTCACTGAAAGCTTTGAAATCCCTCGGAGAAGATGCATCAAAATTGCTTGTTTCAGTAAATATTTTTTTTAGTGGTTGGAAACTTTAGTGGTGGACTTGTTCAGAAGAATAAGAGAACATTCAAAATAAACTGAAAATTTCGAAAAAAATGGTTGACTCTTGGAAGTGCTACAACTAGGTTCATTGAAATATGGGGCAGGGTAGTAATTTTTTGTTTGAAATATATTCCCTCTTCAAAAAGGAATGCATCTCTTCAATCTGCATTTTGCAAGAAAATATTTAAGTTGTTGAAGAGCCCCACAATTAAAGCTTAACCAAACTTTTTTATTTCATCTGGTGAGTTGGTTAAAAAAATAACAAAAGCTTTCCTATGGGATGAACCATGTGTGCACATGCTACATTCAGAGTTAAGAGATCTCACCCAGACCTTAGTTGTTAATGTTTCTAAGTAAAGTGAGCTCCAGTCAAATTCAAAATACTGCAACATCATTTTTGATAGAAGTAAACTTTTGCAGCTTAGTGATACGATACTTTCTCTTGAGGTAGAAAAGTAAGTATCAAAAATAAGTGAGGGATAAAGTGGTCTTTCATAAATATGCTCAGGCGTATTACGGTAATACATTACATTGCTGGTGTAAAGTGTATTATCTGTGAAGTTTTCAAATTTTCAAATATCACTGAAGCTCTGGGATGCTTCCACCCTTTGAATTAATGAGCAAAAAGCAATTCCTATGACCTAGGATGAGCATTTACAATGGAGCTTCTTCAAGGGAGGGATTTGGCCAAATAAGACCCAGATAGATGAAGGGTAATTGCTATGAATGATTCAAAAAAATTCTTCCTTATATGTATGTTTTCCTAAAGTCTAGTAGTTCTCTAGGGATGTCATATATTCCCACAGTCTTGTAAATTTTACTTTTCTTTAATGCGTTAACCATCTCACAATCAAGTATGTGTAGTCCTAAGTCATCCTCATCAACATAATATTCTCTTTCTGGGGCTAAAGTTACTGATCAATTATTTTTGTCATATAGTTCTATTTTTTTTCTGGAAAAGTTAATGGTGTGAATATTCTATCATGTTTTTTGTGGTATTTTTTGTCACTGTTGTTCTAACAACAATGCTTGTGGGATAAATAAATTTAGCAGTTTTCTAATGAAGTATTCACTTCTTCTGATTCTAGTTCTATGATTTTGTCTAGTGAAAAATGTTCACCTGAATCAATTAATTTTCTCTTGCAGACTTGGGTGGTATTATTTCCTGAAGGTACACGCTTTGATCCTGGTGATAAGGGGCGTGCCACAAAATCTCGGGAGGTTGCCATTAAAGCTGGACTCACTCCCTTGGAGCACCACCTGACTCCAAGAGCCAAAGGCGCATGGCTGGTTGCTCGACATCTGCACCAGCGCTTAGATGCTGTTTACGATGTCACAGTTGCATATGCAGGCACATGCAACTCAATTGGATCTCGCATCCGAGCACCACATCTAGTTGGTTAGTTTTTTGTGTCATTACATATCTGGTTCCATAGTTTTAGTTGGGTTGATCATATTTTTATTCTACTGAACATAAAGTCTGTGACGGCATAATTTTAGGCAAAAGCAAAATCATGGTTCCTTCTATGCAGAGGTTGGCAATGTTCTTTCCTCAGTTTTCCTGACCTAGAAATGTGGTCAAAGGTTTGGTGGAGTGTCTTATTGGGGATTAGTGGGTATTGGGGAAGAAGTTTGAAAGTGGGACAGAAGGACTTACAGCAAGACTTAAATATATATTTATGGATTATTAAGCCACTGATGATATTGCATATAGTTTTAGTTCCTCCTTTCAACACTGTGTACCTTTCCCCATTTAAGTAATAGATGCAATATTCACTTGGTTGAAACCATTAGGATTGTTTTAAGTCTTATTTAAACATATCATTAACACAAAAAAACGTTCTTATCTCACATATGAATGTCACTTAAGGTGTCTCAGTCTCTATCAAATAACAAAATTGACTTAGAATTCAAATGAAATTAACTTTAATACAGAAGTACCTTGAGAGAGGAGCTGTACAGTCAGGAAGTAACATTAAACCGCCCAGCCGATCCAGGTATTTAAATGACGCCCTAATCATACGTAATTAAAAAAACTCATTTCGTGCACATTTGCAAACAATTATTTATATCTTCATTAATTTCGATTGAAAATGAAATTCAATTGAATTGAAATTGTTGGGGCATGGTAGTCCAGTGGTTAGAGGGCTGGACTTATGACCGGAGGGCCGGGGTTCGATTCCCGGTGATGACTCTTGGCACCCTCAGCTTC
>LYUA01001838.1:325611-349377 GCA_002093875.1 Calopteryx splendens | reverse complement strand
TTACACTGTGAATTTTTCGCATATTAATTTCATTTGTTAAAATGTTACTCCTAATGTATGTTGGCAGTGTATAAACGTTTTTAGGGATGGCAGACAGCACTGATGACCACCACTTTTAGGGATAGTGGGAAAAGTTGACAGTATGTAGGGATTAATGTTGTTGAGGAAGTATAGGTAGAAACCCAGTATTGCTCTAGCCTATACTTAAAGCGGTCCACAGTTTAATTCCCCATTCAATGGATAGATTACAACACTTGGAAAGATCTCCACAAATTAGAGCACCACTGAAACATCTATCATCACCAGGACTTGAACCAAGGTCCTTGGCATGAGATTCCAATACACTAGCTGCCACACCAATCTGATTTGTGCAAGCACATGTTGGCACTTTTGCGCGTTGACTCAAAAATGTGGGAAACATTAAATAATTACATGGTTTTTATTTGGAAATTATTAATTTGGTTACTGCTACTCAATTATAATCGTGAGTTTCAGGGATGAATAGTGATGACACTCTGTATTTCCTTCTACATATATTTATAAATTTAGTAATGAATCTACTTACCCTTCGCTTGCATCCCCAGGGTTTGAATTGTTCAACTTGCCCTAGTGGTATTGGGTTTTTCATCCATTGGACTGCTTGCCAGTTGGTTACAAACCAAACATCGGAATGTTTTCCCATTTCGTCCAAGAATTTCTGTTATCCAGTAAAGAAAATAAACAATTTGCGTATGTCTTGATTACTATTTAGCTTAGGGAGTTTCATTGACTAAATTTAAAATCAGCAATTAATGATTTGAGTACCTCAAAATTGAGTAACCTACAGTAACTTACCTGGAAAGCTGAGAGGAAATCGGGCTTTTTAAACCAAGTGGAGTGGAAATATAAGCCATAAGGAGCCCTATTACTATCATAATGACGATGAAAATTTCTCATGAGACCATTATATATTTCTTTACTAGTGAAGTGTTGAGGACAACTGTCAACCATGGCACACTGGTACCCCTATAAAAACACAATGATAGTTGTTAACACATAGATAGAATTAACAGCAAAGGGACTTGAAATTATCAATTGAACATTAGTGGCTGATTATGAAAAGCAGAGATGACGGAATAGAATTATGGGTGGGCAATATTGGCTTTAGCTCCATAATTCTCTCAACCAGCAAGTTGCGTATCATTCAAAATTATGAGTTCAATGAAAATATATATATGTATATATTCACTCAAACACAAAAACCCACCATTCAGCGAAAACATATTAACAAGCATGTAGGAATAAAACTTTTCTGTTTGGAATTCAACTTTCACATTCTCCACTTCACTTGTTTTGTTATTTTATGTGGAAAATCAAAGGTAATGCCAGAAGAAATAGTTGGAGTGGAGAAATAAAATTTGAAATGGTTGGGTAGGCTTGTGATGGCAGATAAAGATATAAGGAAAACAATGGATAATGAATTATATATCTAAAAATAAGAGTAATGTAAATGTTAACTAATGAGTGCTCTGGGCCCATAAACTGTTTATTGCCCTCCACTTGTATAAATACATTTATTTCATGTTATCTATGATAATATTTTGTAGCATTGACATCAAGACAAGAACCCTGTAAGCAAAATTTGCATCATATCTTAATTACTTTCTCAAATTACTGAAGACACAAAATATTATTCATGTAACTTACAATGTGGTTCTCAAAAATGTATATTTTTTAATGCCACAAGATAACTTTTAAGGGGTTAAACATATCATTAGGAGTTTCTGGAGTCTAACCCAGTTCTCTTAGGTGAGAGGTTCGATGTTTCCGGCTGAATCTCCAAAATTTAAGTTCTCCCACCCATGTTACTGTGGTTTTTTTCTTTAAATTGTTATGTCAAAAAATATTTTATCATGTTACAACATTGTTTTTCTGTCTTCCTTTAGTCACCCAATGTTTCAAGAAATTATGTGGATGGAAATTTATTTAAAAATCATTGAAATGGTGAAGCTTTCAAGAAAATACCCATGGTTCAACTTAAATTCATACCTCAATTTCAATTTGATTCATAACCATCTCCCAAATGCCAGGCTGTGATCTTGTTGGGCAACGTTGGCTCCCACTTCCACCTACACACACGTGAGGCATCAGATGATCAAGTGTATATGGCCAAAGTGGTGGGTCTGAGAATGGGGCAGTAATGGATGCGTCATAGACAAATCCAAATTCACGCATCATGGAGAATTGCCGATTCCACCCAACGCGAAGGAATGGTACACGGAGGCCTGCAATACGGAGAAGACATGAGGAGGAGTTTGATGATACAAGAAATTGACCCTTCTTATCATATAAGGAGGTTTGCATTTTTTTTACTAACAAATATGAATTGAGACCAGTTGAGGAGAAACTGGGTGGACATTATAATCAGTACCTACCTATGCATCATTAAGTGATAAATATAAAATTTTAAAGTTCACTTAGAGAGTTTCAAAATATTCACATAAAGTCTAGTGTATAAATGTATATCAAGGATATTGACGGAGTCTTAAAGAATGCAAAAGCCATTACTGATGTGCAATTGGCAATATTGGATTAACAGAATATACAGTTAATATTCTTTCTACAGAATTGTGAAAGAAGGATTTGAGTTATATCTTGAGTATCTCTCTTTTGTTCACAGCTAAAAGAATAATGGCTAACATCATCAAAAGTTTTCATTTTGAACATTGTTTTCCAGCAGCTCTTCAGGCTTTTATTTTTCAGGTTGAATAGCTCCCATTGTTAATAGATTAAAAGATACAATATAATATTATGCATCATACTCTTTCGCCCATTATGACCAGAACAGCATTGCTATTGTGCATGACAAGGCTTCCTTTCATTTGCCATGCATCATCTAATCTCTTACTTAATATTTGGTTGTATATGATGTTTTTGAATACATATTTTTATAGCAATGAAAAGGTCCTTATAATCTTCAAACTTTCTCTCTTCAACTTCTTCTTAAAATATTTTAGAGCTCCCTCAGCATTCGTATTCCATCATACAGAGAGGAAAAGACTACAATTTTACTTTAAAAGTCATGGTGTAGTCAGATAAAAATAATTTTGAGTTTTTTTTAAAACACTTTGCCATATTAATGAATAGCTGTTAATCTGTTGAGTTCCACTCCTGGATTTTTAACCGCCAGTTGAAAATTGTTTTCATAAAAATAGTGACTCACCTCTTATATCTTCCATTCGGACATTAGCAAAGCGATTAATGATGTTTGCTTGTCCAACCATCTCATCGAACCAGTCTTCAATAGTAGCATTGTTTGTCCACCACTGTTCAGGTCCTCGGTGGCTGTTACGACATAATCACATTACAATTTCAATTTAAAGAAGTCTTACTTGTTGTCCTAGTGTAACACAGTTTTTCTCTGAAGTAATTTTGATATTGCTATGCAGTGAAGTCTTCAAGTAAAATTGTCTGAACCACTGATTTGCTCAGGCTTAACATATATTCTAGAAATAACTAGACATTATTATGAAATATGAGGAAGTACCTGAAGTAATAGTTGAAATTAAGAAATACATTAATCTTAAATTATAAAAATATAAAACAAAATATCATTTCAGACTAATTAATAAATGAAAATTTTTAAATGATGTTTTGCTTTCTATCATTTTCTTGTCTAATAGATTTTTAAGAAATGGATCAATGATTTTTTCATGCATAAATAAAGGTAAAATGATAACTTCTGCAATGATAATTCATTTAGTAACATGTCTTTGAGGAACCAAGTGTTTCAAATCAATATATGCCTTTATTTTTATAATGGGGTTAAACAAGTAACTTTTAGTTGTTTCCCAATGGATGTATTCCACCTAGTATATTTATTAATAGAGCACTAGTTTATTTGTATTGATTGGGAATTCCTTATGAAATTTTTGTGTAAGAGATACATATATGTGTGCCTAAATATATATAATTCCTCTGGTAATAAATATTTTACTTTTTTAAGAATGTAATAATATTATCTAGATCTGTTTGCCTTCACGTGAATATTACTAGGAACAGTGAAATATAAAGAAAATTCACTTACGTAATGGAATGTACAGCTATTTCATGTCCTTGATTCCATAATTTCTGTACTTGTTGATAATTTGTGTATTGGTGGGATATGTAGAATGTAGCATGTATAGGACATCCGTTAGGGTTAACCCTTGTTGCTCCTGTAACTGTTGATGGACCAAGATATAGAGGAACCGGTGATCCATTGGCTGGTGGTGCTTCTGTTTCACTTGTTGTGGACTGAGTCGGAAATAGTTTGTCTTGAAAGAGCTCCCAGTTGTCTGGATTCACAGCATCATCAAAGGTCAATATGATCATTTGAGGAATCTATAAAAAATAACATTTTCCTCAACTTCCACATCTTTTGTATCATTTTCTAACATACACCAAGAAAAAGTTCCATTTGCTTAGTATCACTCTCCAACCAAATAGTGAAAAGATTTAAAGTCAATCTCAATGTTGGTAATGTTGTTATGAGTGGATTTTGCCCACTGTAAATTATTAATGCTCATTCGTTACTTTCTTTTACCAAAAATTGATTTAATGTTGATATACGCTGAAGACTGAGGAATGCTAAAATGCGCATAAAAAATTCCCGCACAATGATTAGTTTTGACTTGACAAAAAGTAGGGTTGAGAGAGAATACCTATTCCTTTAATTTCCATATTTTTCCTCAATAAAAATTGTTTATAGAATGGCATATCTCACATATGGAGAGAATATGTATGCATGTACCTTATTTTTCATGTATTAATTTTTATAGGTGTTGAAACCAAATCATACCTGGCTAGGTAGCATGTTCCCAGGAACTGCTGTCCCATCTACGGAGCAGAAACAATCAGGCAATTTGCATGTAATGGGATTGCATGAAGTTGCAGCATTGGGGTCATTAACTGCATCTGTAATAAAAAGGAAGAAGTCATCAGCATTGCCAAGCCTGCTGTTTATATCAGAAAAAATGGAACAACTAAAAATATCTATATCAATGTGAAAAATATTTGAGAATGCATAATGTCAAAAGGAATACAAATTTCTGTTAACAAAGAAAAACTGATGAAATCAAAAAAAATAATGGCACAAACCACACCATCCTTCATCAGAGTCATCATCACAGTCTGATGTTCCATCACAGAACATGTCACGAGGTATACAAGTACCATCAGCACACCCCAGTTCATCTTCTGAGCAGTCTGCATTTTCCAGTAGGGGTTTTGGAGGCTTAACCTCTGAAAATAGCACGTTAGCATTGTGAAAGAAATTAATTGTCTTAGTTTTTTTGCAGATCAAAACATTTCTGACTGTTTTTAACAACTGTATATAATCATTACAGGAGCAATTGAGGCATTGAGTAGAACAAATTCACAATCCTGGTCTACATTTTCTCAAAGGTCTATTTGACTGATCTACATACTGTGCCTCCACCCAATCCCCGATGTAAATTGGCTCCACCTCCATTTTAGTAGCTTACAATATAATTCTGACATGGAAAATCTAATTAATGGAAATTCATTTATTGCCAAAAATTTCTTTGGCATCAAAACTTTTGGATGCCTTTCAGGTACATACTTAAATTTTGAACTAATGTATTAGGGTTTGCAAAGAATGAATGAATGGTCTTTGTGACATTTATGGTTAATATATTGTATGTTGTTGCATAGAGTAATTATGGTTGGGCACCATTTTGTTATAGACAGAAAGCGTATGGGTTATTATAAATTGAGTATAACTTTCCCTCTTTCAGCTAAATTCATATAGAGACAAGTACAGGGCCCCACGATGTTTTATTGCCGTCAAGGTGCAAATTTATAACTGCCAACTCAGCCAAGGCTGGTGAATGGAAGCTTGCATTCCTTTGGTGGTCAAGACACAGGGAGAAGAGAGAGGGTAAGTACCTGAATTTTTTCTATTTTCTCACCCATTATTATTTCCCAACCTCCATATAGGGCACCCTATTGAAATGTGTCACCCAAATATGGTGCCACTTAGATACCCTTGCTTGCACCATAGAGTATTCAATCAAACTGCTTTTATATAAGAGTTATCACATATTATTAGCCAATCAAAATGTATTATTTACCTGCAGTAATATGACAGTTGTCAATATTCAACTTGAAGTCGCATATTTGACGGTTAATATCAAAGAGAAGACCAGTTGAACATCTGAACTCAAACACTTCTCCATCTTGAAGTAGTTTTTTCATTTGCATTGGTAAAAATAAATTGATTAATGTAAAAGCGCTTAAGTATCTATATGAAATAGTGTTTAGCTTAGTCATAGAGGAATATAAAACTAGGCAGGTAATTATAAATATTTTTACTAATTTAATCACGTGTACAAATCATTAAAATTACACATAGTTGGAATTGGAAAATAAATGTATATGTACATACGAACTTAATTTTTTATTTGAAAATACATACCTAAGCACAAGTAGTACTTTGAACATTCCGTATTAGACCATACTCGGTTTGGTTTACGATTTGGATTTCTGTAGAATTTATCTTCAATTAGGCATGGAACCTTATTTGGTTTCCTTTGGCGACCCCAAACCGAGTTTGTATTCTGCCTGGTGTTATTATGGCTGAATGGTTTTGGATTTCCCCTTACGTATTGTTGTGCGTCTGTATCAGACTTGTAACTTTCACTTCCTTCATTATCTCCTAAAAATTTGAAAAAATAAAAATAAATCGGTAAGTTTCACATTTCGGAAGACGTATAAAATTCTAATATCAAAGCGTAAGTTAATGAGGTGCTTTCCGACATTATTATTTCTTGGGAGTCGATTAATGTTAGAGATATGTTTTTATAAAAAGAGATAAACGAGAATAAAATATACCGACGCTTCAAAGTTTGTTTTCTTAAAAAAAGAACTGCTGTCGCAGCTATATATGATGTTTAACAACTGTGCTATTTCAAGTAACGCGCTTATTCGAAACGAGCATCGCCGCCGCTGTGGAGTTGATATGAAAGGAGGATCACGAGCTCTGTGTGCGATCTTTTAATCGCTATTTATTTGATCGAGGCAACTATACACTTCCTTGCGCCGAATATTTATAGTTTTGAGTGAAAAATGTCGAATCATGGAAGACAGCTGCTAAGGATTTCGAGGTCAACCATGTGCGCTCGTAAAGGCTGTCCCACTTAATTTCAATTTGGAATAACGGGGCAACGACCGTGACGATGGAGGTAAAAAGAGATGAATAAAGATATATGATAGTACGGGAAGAAAAATGCTAAGACAGTCCATTCGTGTGCTAACGTGTCGGTCGGTAAACTCTGAAAAAAATAGCGAAGATGACTTGAAAAGGAAAGCGAGTTTGAAATGAAAACCGAAAGAAAAAGAAATTAGGAAAAAGCCTCAGGGTCTTACCGCTGCTCCACAAACCCAGAAAAAAGGGATATCGGACGTTTTGGGTCGTTGTCAAGGTATTAAAGAGTGTCCGGAGGATGTTTTGCAGGTGTTGTTTCGGATTGAGGATGGAGAGGAGAAAGTATTCCGTGGAAAAAGAGGAAATTGAGAGGTCATTAAAAAGCGAAGGTTAAGGGCTACTCCGGGATGCACTGATGTTTGATGATTTCCATTAAAAAGGAGTCGATAAAGGGTTGGGAATAGCGGAGAGTAAAAACTGGAAGGATGTTGTATGAACGTGAATTGTAACTGGATTGATGAAAGGGGATTATATGAGACTCACCAGAAGCTGCTGCGCCTGCATGGTGCAGGAGGAGCAAGAGAAAGGAGACTCCGACATACAGCATGCGAGTTGCTCCCATGTTGCTGCTGCTTTCACTGCTATCTCCCATCTGTCCGAGACTAAAGTGGTAGGATCTCCTCTTATATACGAATGTCGTTTGGCAGCAGCAATCCCTGGCGGAGATTCTAAGAATCGTTGGACGAGTGAATCAACATCATTTTAAAGTTTTTAAGCGAAGTGTACTTAAGACCAATGGTCTGTTTTCATAAGTGAAGCCACTAGTATGTGTACTAAATAAATCACAGGAGGAAAAACTTCTCCTAAGAAAAATTGTTAAATGGACGTAATTACTTGCTCATTCATTGTAAGTGCATAGTTCGGGTGTGCTCCGTACATTTAACATTACAACCCTATTTATGGCATTCAATCCACGTGATGGAAGTTTTCCCAAAAGATATTTTTTTATAATTAATGGGATATTAATTAATATAAACTCAATCGCAAGACCGTCGATTTGCCCAGCCAATGTGGTGAGGGAGATTGGAGCAAGGTTTTTTCCTCGTACCCTTTAATGGCTCTCCCCTTACGTTGACATGTAATGAATCTGCGTAACATATATGTACTGTGTAAGAATAATGGCGAGCCATATCTAAAAGAAAATCATTCATCGGTGGCGTAATTTCAATTTGGGGGACTCAAACTATGGAAGATATTGTTTTGAACTATTGCTTTATCGTAATGAGTGATCGCTTTAATTTTTCTCGCAAGTTACTGGACTGGAATACTAGTCATTTATGAAACGGGTAAAATAAAAAGGTATTTTTATCCTTCGGATTCAATCCCTTTTCGCTCCATTAATTGGTAGAGAATGATTCATGTATAAAGTGGGGTTAGAAATAATTAATGTTTGAATGCTGAAATATACAGTATGGTTATTGCTGATATTTTTTTGTGTCTGTAAACATCTTTTTCTGGAAACTGAAAGAACCATCAAGGGAACGAATTGAAAAGCCTAGTAAAAAGTTGATGGTATAAATGAAATGATATAATATTTTTGAAAGAAGGAAAATTCAAGCATGGCAAATTTTCTCAATTTAATAATTTCTTCAACAAATTAAATCAATAATTACTATCATCTCTTCTATAATCCATACTTTCTTCACCCTTTTTACTATTCCTAATGTTTCGTTTTCCATTTCTTGAGATGTTTCTACTGTGACCATTCCCTCGTACACCCTCAAAATTGTATCAACTGCCTTCTGGTATTGCTTTATTTTCTTCCCGTTTAAAGATTCTATATTCCATTTACTCATCCTTCTTCCCTATTTTATCCTCTTAAATGTGACATTACGCTTCTTGAGCACTATATTATTATTTGAATCCGCATCTACCCCTGGGAAAATATGCGAATTTATTGCTTGGTTGCTCCTAAATGGATGTGAATATTGATATCGGTTGAAATTCGTGGATGTAGAATCGACTGAAGATGAAAGATGAAAATTGATTCCTTGTGGTTTGGCATGGTCGTCCGCAAAGGTACCTACGGATCGGCATGCCAGTGGCTGCCTGCGTGGAGTATTCTCTTTGGCACGACAGCAGCGAAAACATTAATTAACCAAGATTTTGTTATATAAAAAGCATTGATAGCATCAAAACCTTGACTTCTCGGGATTTTTCATGGATGAAATTTCTCCGTTACCCAAAAATGAACTTTTGCAATGCGAAAACGGAAAAGGATGGATAAAATAAGACACACGTGGAGGAAGGCGAACGAAGACGTTTTCGGCTTGCTAGGGAAAGAGAAAAAGTTTTGACGAAAGAAAGGGCAAGGTTAATGAAAGTGGTAGTAAAAGATAGTTAGAGGAAATTGAGTGCCGAAAAAGTCAGTATTTAGGACTTGGGGAGAGGAGGTAAAATGCTAGCGGAGCTGAAGAATAATTTACAGTAATTCAAAGGTATTTATGTTGTGCAGTGCCTTTCGAATCGCTAAATTAACCATAATTGCTAAAGATCGTAACAACTGTTGCACCGCATTGTGTAACAGTCGTTACGGTCCTTCTAAAACCAATGATAAAAAACGGAGGCAGTGCGGTTCTCAGAAAATAGGAAAAGTTAAGAATTAAAATTCAAGTGCATAAAGAAAAACAGTTCAACAATTCACCGCTCTGGGATGTTGTACAGAGATGAGCATAGTACTAAGAACATTGAATGAAGAATGGCGGAAGGTAAATTAGTTATTACAAAGAGGAGGGAGTAAATTAAAAGGGCCTTAAAGAAAGAAGCAAAGATAAGATAAGTGAAACCTTTATATGGAGCGTAGTTTTTTTACGGCTCGGATACTTGTTCGTTTAGGCAAGATCGAAGATGATAAGGTAGAAGGATAGGAGGCTTTCGAGATGAGTGAAATAAATGAAATAAACAAGGAAAAGAAACGTAGAAGTTCTGTGCATGGTGGGGGAAGAGAGAAGAAACTCGAAAGAGGTAGGAAAAGTGTATGTATGGCATATTGAGTGGCGATGGAATGTTGAAGACTAATTAATGGGAGAATGTTGGGTAAGCGAGGGAGAGGGAGGAAAAGGTTGGGCATGTTGGACGGAATGAAGGGAGTCAGAAATGAGGATTTGAAGATTAGTTTATTGCATTGTAGGCGGTAATGGTACTTAGTGTTATGCTAGGCAGAGCTTAGAGTTTTAGTAGTAGTTAATGTGACCATCAAACACCCTCCTTCACCGGTAGATTACTATTAATATTAATAATGACGACGGTAGAGGGATCCGTTATTGACAGAAGAAAGTGGAATCCTCTAAGGGAGTACAAATATAGCTTTACATACCTAAAAGTACCAGCTATTCGTAAAAAATAGCCAATAATTGTAAGCGCACGGGTGAAATAGTGGAAGAGTTATCGCACCAAGCCTTGGAATTACACATGCATTAGTCATCATTAGGATTTATCATTCCGTGTAAAGTTGTGTTGTTTCTCTCCACTCTTGTAAGTTGTCCTCTCAGTCTCTTCATGCTATCAACTATGAATAGGTCTGATTTTCATCTTCATATATCGCCGTCTGTTTTTCATCCGACGAAGTTTTCTTTCTACAGAGACCTCATTCCTGTTCTTTCTGCAGCATTTTCTTGAGGCATTTCTATCATATTCTTCATCATTCAACCATTCTATATTGCTTTGTCGTATTATTTAAACCAATATACCAACTCCGTCCGGTTGAACTCGTAATCATAAGTATCTGCATCTCTTGCCAAGGGGAAATCCCTAGAAAGCAGAAAAGTGGATCGAGGAAATATTAAAAAAAAAATAGTCGTGGGATAGGCTGTAATAGGAAGGCAAATTTAGGTGAGCAGGGAGGAGAAAGGAATAGGATTGGCATTTTAGATGGTATGAAGGAAGGTAGAAAGTACATGCATAATGGTTATTAGGGACCTTCCAGATTACCTTTGAATGAATCAACGTCCACAAATATCAGGTGAAACAAAGGAAACTCGTAGAAAGCAGGAAAAAGAGATGCTATACATATTGAGTGGAAATGGTATGTTGAAGATTGTGATAGAGAGGATAGAGATGAGAAAGTTGGTTGAGGAAGGTTGACGGAAGATAATTACAGGTATTTTGGAGAGTATGAAGGGTTTCAGAATGTGGAACTGAAAAATAGTCTATGGTGTTCAGTGTATGGTTAGGCAGAATTTAGAAGCTTACCAGTGTTTAGTACCTAAGTGACCATGTGGCTACATATTACTTTTTTGGGCCCATTAAAAATCTAATCCATCTCAAGACAAGGAGCACTGCTGGTAATAATTAGGATATAATGGAACCATTACTCATATGTGTACCGCCCCCGCTCTAGACTAAATTTCAATTTCCTTCCACGTGCTTGTTTCATTTTGTTATGCCCCACACAGAAGTGCCCATTTCCCGAATAAGAGTCACAAAAACTGCCAGCGTGTATTTATAACAATAATTAAATAATTTCACAAGTTTTAATCAAGTACCCAGTCCGAATCCACACACACATTAAACAATGAAGTTACGGCAAATTAACGACATATATTCGGTGAGCTAAAGTGAATTAAAGGCTTCATTCTCTGAATGATGCGTTCTTTATGTTCTCATATAATTTATAAGTATCCTAATAGGAAACTTCATTTCGTATCTAATCACAATTCTCCATGGTAAATATCATAATCTTCTTCTTCACTCATCATTAATCGTTTCATGTGAAATCATTCGAATGGTCTCAACAGGTCTGAAGGACGTTGAACGATACTCCTTTGAATTTATAGTAGAAATGAATACATGGTGTAAAAGATTGCTTACGCAATGGTGAAAGACCAATTGCAGGGATGTGCGACCCTTCGATTGTGGAACATTTTGTTTGAAAATGCTATATTCGGTCCATGTATTTAATTCTTAGTTTCATATCCAGATGCATATCTTAGTGATCAGTGACAAAATTGTGCATCTTTTAAGTTATATCATGTGTTAATTTTATATGTGTTCTTAGCATACGATCTCTGATATATGTATTTTTCCTAGCATAAAGTGTATTTTGCCTACTTCCTAGTGTCTAGTCATTTACGACAACATATGATGTGGACCGACTTTTCGATGTTACTTCATGTGAGGTAACTTTGTGATAATTAACCGATTATGTTATTATTTTCGCGTCCCATGGCACTCTTGGTCGTCGGAAAATAAAGATTTTATTTCTATTCTTAGCGCGCGACATGCTTATCCAAAAGCCTATGGTTCGAGACCCATAACGTAAATGAGTGTCATGAACTCTCGTGAACCCCTGGACAGTCTGGCGACATGGCAGGGATACCATTGTCAGTGATACATAGGCCACCTGTTCATGAAACCAATAAAATACTTCCTCAGCCTAAAGAATACATTGGTAAATTAACTTTGTAAGATAATTCAAGAATAGGTTTTGCTAGCGTTATTGGTTTTGGCTTCGAAAAAGTAAATAAATAAAAAATTGATGGAAGTCACATCTTATGTTAAGTCAGCTTATGTCATAATCTCAGGGAAGACGAACGGGTGGGAAATGGTGGGGGCAGGGTTGCAAGTGGGAGCGGGAGAGATGGAGGGGGGTTGGAGGAAGGAGGCCGACGGAAGGGAAATTTTGTATTTTATCCTGCCGGGTTAAAATTCTCTTAGTGAAGGAATATTTCTAATTGTTCCAACGCGTCCTGTCGTAAACCTTTTTCTTCCACGTGGGGCGGTGTGGAAATTGCACCTGCTGCAATGGCCTTGTCCCTTTAGACCGACAAAGAGGGTGGCCAAGGCCCGGATTCTAACCGCGAAGGGGGAGGCAATAGGAACACCGGCGCAAGGAAGCGGCCGTCAACCTACGGCTCTCGTGTCGAATCCGGCTCCCAAAAGGTTTCAGTCTGGCTGTCAGGCGGCACATACCCAGTCCTTTGGATTTCTAGTAACGCTGCGGCTATTTACCCTCTAAAATAATTGTGTTAACTTTTGCTGTAATGATGGTGGAAATCCAGTTGCAGTAATATGCAGCCCAGCATAGCTTTGGGCGGTGACATTCTAGTCCCAGAAAGGATAGCCATGTCTAGATTCCTCCGTGTCGTGATTGTGAGATTATGCGGTGCCAATGGATGACATGGTTTCTGTACGTGGGTTTCATTGAAATAGAAAAGTCAAAATGATTGCCTAAAACATTTTTGTATTTGAGAGAGCCGTCAAATCCCTTTCTGCTTGTGAATTGAATATTTTCGTTCAGATATTTCTGTCAAAACCTTGGTCAGTTATTTTTCTGCTCCTCTTCATACGCTTAAATTTCTTTCAGCATAGCGAAAATCGTAAAATATATTTTTCCCCATGATCGACCAGAATTGAACAATTGTCGTCGAAGCCCTTCCAGTAGAAGGTCGTCTAAAAGCGGGGACCAAAGGCGGTGGGAATTTTAAAATTCGAATCAACAACTCCTTTTCTTCTCCCATTGCACACACCGCAAGACGAATCCCACTTTGTTAAACGTGTAATGGAAGGAGGCCACTGGAGCGATTTTCATGCCACACCACACCGCGTGGTAGATAAGGACACGGCAGATTTAGAATGAAATCGTCAGAACAATTGTAAAGGATACTCCTTTGATCTAATTCGCCACGAGAATTTTTCCTTGCGCAGGGAAATCCTTTCCTTGCTCACTGCCCCGCTTCTTGGATTTCCCGCTGCTTTCCGCCTCCCCAACCTCCCACCACCTGCGGAATGGGGAATTTCGGACGGCATTAAAGGGAGTGGAAAGTATAAATAGTTGAAGAAAGAAATAGTGAAGCTGCTCTAATATTGTCTTGTGCTCTGGTGAAATTGATTGCCTGAATCCTATGGCTTTCTTTATTTCTGTTAGATTAATCTCGATACCGTTATTCGTATACCAATCACCAAACCACAGTAATCAACCCGATCGTTGGTTTCGTGGGTGAGAACAGATCATCTAATAGTAAGCCCAATGGCGTGTGAAATTCACACATTAGGGCAGGGGCCCGGTTCCTTCTACTTGCCACCTGCGGATTCCCAGGAAGATCTGGTTCCCGAAAAATCACACTGCCTTTTTTTTATTACACAGCGACTTTTATTTTTGAACATATTATTATTTGTTCGCCCCAACTTCTTGCAAAGTCATCATGGATCCAATAAGGATCGATAAATGTATAGAGAGCGAATGTGGAAGGAAAACTGATCATGACTTGGCTTACCAGCGCCTAATTCCCAGGTCATAACAGCAAATATTTCGCGAATTTTGAATCACCTATAAAAAAGTACGTCTAATCATTGCTTTATTAAGGTCCTTTGAATGACTTTGCAGTTCGTAAGAGCTGGTGTTGTTTGATTGTTAACAGGGGTATTTATCATTTATGAGAAACATTACTTTCCAGACCAGAGCTTACTTACAAAATATTCTTCGTATCGAAGGAGAATAAACACAATAATTCAGTACTATCCGCAATAGTACTTTACAACCGAGTATCCAAAGGCATTACCCGAATTTGCACCCTAGATCTTCCTGTTGGCAGACGAACACTCTATTCACTATGCTACACGCTGCGATTGCATAATTACTGTAATAAATCATTAGATAGATTGGGGTGTCTATCGGATTACCGTCTAAATAAACAAATTTAACATTATTTATCGATTAAGGCGAAGATATTAAAACAGCTGGTAATCTCAAAGCTACCGTTATTTATGACACCTATTCCGGAAATTTTCATTTGAAAAAAGAACACCAGGATTTTTTCCATTGGAGTCGTACTTTTTGTCAACAGTACATATTCAAATCGAGTTTATCTTCATTATTGTGGGGAAAATAATTGTTTATATGTGGTAATGCATGTCTTCCATTAAAAATAGTAATTGTCTCGACAACCGTTACGCTGAATATGAAATTTAATTTTACGCGCCTCTACCTTAAACGTCTAAACCCGCGACGTCTGAATGGATCGTGAGCTTGCTTTATGTCAACCTGACTTCGTCTTCTTCTCCTCCCACGCAGTCGCTTTTACCTCTCAAGTGCACCTCTTCGTTAGTGCGAGACTCTCTTCTTTGTTTTTCTTCCTCCTCTTGCTTGCACCGGAAATGTAATGACGACGCAAATTTCTTTGAATTCCCGCTGTACCATAAATTGACGAACCGCGCTGAGCCTACTCGTAATGTATAAAAAAGTAAAAGGATAAAACACCGTTATTTGCCCGCGGTCCATCAGGGAAGGCTTATTCAGGTAGTCAAATTACTCTTGGGAGTAACATAGGTGGATTTATGTGGTGTTCCCACTGTTTATTTTCGTTAATCCACCTGCCAAACACTTAGTTGACGTGGTTTTTCGTGCTTGAGGTTATATTCCTTCAAATAATGGCAGTTCGCTCTGGATAAGCTTCACTTTTTATGGAAAATCATAACTCAATAGTTTGTACCGAGTAATTTGAGACCATACTTTTCCACAGAGTCTAATGTCAATCAATTACCTAATCATATGTTACTTGTCCACTTTCTTCTCCCTTCCCGACTTACTATCATGCAAAGTTACATTAAACATGCATATATAAGGCGGGGTTCCTATCAAAAAGAGACATGATGGCATTTCCATAATTAAAATAGTGTTGTCCTTAAGGAATTAAGCAAGGTTATCTTTAGCTTAGAAATAATCAAACTTTAACATCTGTTTTTCCATACACTTCCCACTTCTGGGCACCTGCCAGTTTGCACGTTGGGGCAAAGGAAAAAGTCCCTGCTCATAAATTTTCTGTGCGTAATGTCATTACAAATTATGTAAGTACGGCTTATTAAGCCAATTTACCCTTCTCATTCAAAGGAGATCGTAGTAGACGGGGGAATTGACATGAAATATGTATAGAATCTACCTAATCTACATTCTAATCTAATCTATAGAATCTATCTATCTAATTCTACCATGTTGTTTGGCTAATAAAATAGGAGTTTATCATTTATGATTTTTACACATTATTTCCATGCCATAAACCATTCTGGAGTACTCTTTTTTTCTATACATCTCGAATTTGATTTGAATGATTGGTATGGTGATTTTTTTGTTTCTTGTATTCTGTCATCGCTATTTCAGACCAGACCATTTCGGTCTTGTCCATTTCATGACTTTACTTGCGGACTTCGGTTAGGATTTAATAAACGGGCAGAAGTCACTCGTCCGACTTCGATGACTGAGGTCCGATCTAGTTAAACTGAATATTAAATTTAACTTCCGGGCAAAGTCAGCAATCAGTTTTATAATCATTAGTTAAGTCCAAATCGACCGTTAAGAGCGCTAGTTAACTTAAAGACGGTGTTGCTCTTGTTAGCATGTTTTAATTTCAACAAAGAGTAGTATGAATTGTTTATAAAATTGAATCTGTCGGAAACCTCCACGTTAACTAACTGTTGGAAATGGAGAAGTATTTAATTACTCCAAACTCCCGGAATTTGAACCTACTTAGGAGTTCGATTCAAATCCCGCGGATACCTAATACTTTTCAAGTGTAGTAAAGTAATTTTATGAATTTTGTGGAGTACTGCAACATTAAAAATAGCCCTTTCCAGCAGATTAAGTTACCAAGGGTGAGAGAAGGCAGTAAGTACCACCAGGAAGCCAATAAAATCCGTGATTATCATTAATGGGCCGTACAAATGTGTATTCATGCCCAAGAAAGTTCTTGAGTACCTACGCTTGTTTCTATATATCTCGTATAAGATGGTGCAGGCCTGTAGGGAACAGCTGGGGGAGAGTATATAGCTCACGGAATTAGCCGCAATGCTACGATATAGAAGGTCCGGGACGGAGAAACCGCGATATTAGTCTCCTTAAAACTTGCAGTAATGCATTCACAATTATGGCATTAAAGATAAAGGTATAAACACCCTATTTGTATTGAACAAATTCCAAAGTGGATGATTTCCGGAGGCCTTCGAGAAGAGTGTGATGAATGCGATACCGTAGAAAACGAGGTAAATCCACAAGAACCTTGTCACCATACCATGAATAAAAGATTAAAGAAAAATAACTTTAAATAAATAAACCTGCGGCATTACCTCGATTATCCTTGATATTTTAAAGACTGTAGGTATTGCTTCTATCTCTCCCAGAACTTTCAAGATTACAAAAAATACAATTCAGAATTTTACAGACAAAAGGATCAAATGATGCCCTTGTCGCAGTTTTATGCTGATATCGGTCCTTTAGGTAAAGTATAGTTGAAGTGATTTTTTTCAAAGCATAGTTAAAGTATTTTTAAAACTCTTAAAGAATTATGCATTTTATAATTCACTAAGTATTTTCATTTAATGTAAGCTGGACGTCGCATTGTAATAATTAATCATGACTTGGCTTGAACGCCAAGTAGTATTAGTAGTATTAAGGAAAAGGAGAGGTTCCAATATTTCAGAAAATTGTGTACATAACATTTTTTCAGTATTACAATTGGGATTACACCATGCAGCGATTCTCGTATCCAGGCACCTGCCTCTTTCTCACCATTTGCCTCTCCTCCCCCCAAATAGACGTGTCATTCGTCACTTTAAGTGTCACACCGTCATTCCAGGCAGGTCTCCTCCTTCCCCTTGTTTATGGGGATCATTTTCCTACAGTTTGTATGCGATCGATCTTCTTTCATCCTTCCTATATGTCCATACTTGCAATGATGCAGTTCCATAAGATCGACTCGTTTACCTTTCCCGATCTTTTGCTTGATTTCTAAATAACTTTCACCTTTATTCGAGAACACAACCCCAGGCAGATAGATTAGTTCCCAGTCCCCGAGGTGCAAAGCTAGCTCTGTTAGCACCTCACTACAGGTTTTTCCTTCCTTCTTTTTTTTCTTCACTTTTTTGTCTTCCTCCTTTTCCTTTTCTCTCCTTTCGTTCTCTTCCTTCTTTCCTTTCTCCTTATAGCTGGGACTTTACCTTCTCCTCCTTGCATTCCTGCTGTTTTTTTTAAAATTCTCTTGCAAACCCCATATTTCATTCCTCGCTCAGGCATCTTGTAAAACTTTTTCGCATTGTTTTTACGAAACTTAGAACAAAAACATTATTTTAAAAACGAAATTTAAAAAAAGGAAATATTCTTTTGCCTGATCGCAGCTCGCATTTTGGTTTCGAAAACTTGAAAACTAATACATAGAAGATAATTTCAAACATTTTAAAAGATATTTCAAATATGGCGTTTTTCCCTTGAAAACCTGGAAGTAAAACACCTACTCGCGGTCCACTCTGATATTGTAGATCAGTAGTCTTCAACGTGGTATTTTGAGCCTTGAATTCGGCGGTGGGGACAACTGCAACCCTCAACTCCACTCCCTACATCCCTGTTTGCGATGCAATTAAGGGGTTCATCATCGTTAACATGTAGGTAAAAAATCAAACCAGAAAATTTTATTCTATTTCTTAAATATTTCTGTATTGTGTACTCTGAAACCAAATAACATCCTCTGACTTCCTTTGGATTCTTCTGTGGACATTTCTTATTGTGCGATTTTTTTACCTTCAGTGTTTTCTGCCTTGAAGTCTCTTGAGGTTATAATTTTACCCCAAGGCTGCCTCTCCTATATTACTGATGTGCTATAGCGACTCTTTGATACGCCCATGAACTATACTTTAAAATCGGTCAATTAGTGCAGATTGTTTTCTATTAAATGGAAATCAAGCTATAAAAATCAGGTGACAAATCTTATATCAAGAACCGTCGGCCAATATCTATTCTCAATCATACCAAAACGTTGTGTATCTCTGGTAGTCAATGATATACTTAGAAAACATGTTAATATCTCTATGTGAACGTAAGGTTTCTCTCCGTTTGTTTAACAACCACTGACCTTGAAAAATATCATGATTGTTAGCATCTGTTGTTGAATCAAATCAACGGGTATTCTCGATTATCATAGACATGACATTTGATAAGGTTAGTCATTCCCTTTTGAGATGGAAATTATCTTCTGCTATTGTAATTCATGGGAGTCTATTGTAAGTTATCTCAGAAATATAACTCAAATTGAATGGAAAAATTATTCGATTGATGAAACAGGAATGAAGATTTAAAATTAAATTTAAGAGGATGATTCGAATTCAATATTTGACGAAAAATATTATTCAAATTAGACCCATTCCTAGCATTTATACTTCAACGAAATTTGATATCTTTCCACATTTTCTAGCAAAGAAAGCTTATCAATGAAGTTCTCTAAATGCTCAGTAATTACTTTTGCTGGAATAAATAGCTTAATTCACTACAAATATACTGTAAAATTAATGGAGTTTATTAGATCCTCAATTTTTACCCACCGTCGTTGTGTTTGCATTTAATATGAAAGTAGTCGATTGCTTATTCAAGAATAAAAAACCATGTGTCAAGTTATTCTGTGTAAAGCAGTGAAAACATTCAAGCCAACGTTGGTAAACCTCGTGAACTTTCACGTTCATGAACCTGAACTTCTAATTTAATTTTGGTGTCATGGACACAAGCGTAAACTATACTCATCTTTCCGTAAAAAAAGTGAACGTGAACTAGTTCTGTTTATTCTGGAACTTGTAAAACACTGAAAGCCGCCTGCCAAGCGCCTTCGCTACTTCCGTGTTCGTCAAACTGATCATCACCAATGTATCTTTGCGTTACGGTGTGGTCCTCCGATCCGTTACCCAAGAGGGATTTGGGGTTCGTTCTGCAACGACTGAGCGATACTTAATTTTGAACTTCGCGTTAAGCTATGAATTGGTACTGTAATATTGTCATTGCATTCGTTTCAAGTTACAAATGGACAACTAATAGCATCCCTTATAAAACCAGATTCACATCAGAATCGAGCGAGGCGACATTTTTGAGATATGTCTATGAGTATTCCTCTTTGGATTATGGTTATATTCTCGATATCCGTATCACCTCAATTAGTTTTTGCTTCGAAGAGCGGATTTGGAAAAATATATATATCGCACAGTCAATAAAAATGGTATTTGCCGATGTATCGCCTTTCTTAGCGGTTCGCCAATACGATTGCATTAACTCCCCTCAATGCACTCGTAATTTACATTGGAATATCGCAGAGCTCTGTAACTGATTTCCCTCCACATCTCCAAGACGCTCAGCATATAGGGCGCTGTTTCTAAAAATTACTCACGAATAAGTATTGTGTTCCGAAAATTGGAAATCATGATTATCGGAAAGCTAAAGAAATATGTCAACAATTGTCCAAATCGTTTCAGCCATACCCGAGTTATAAGCCTTCATGGTCTTGCAAGAAAAAATATTTATCTTTGCACGCGAATAGGATGTGTTAGTAGTGGTAGGAAAATTAAGACTTTCTAAGAAAATTAAGTTATTTAGCTAGGAAGGGAGTTTTTGATTTTTTTATGCATTAGACGGTGTTTATTACTAGTTTATAATACTAATGGGAATTTACAGGTTAGGGTAGGTTTGTGAAGGACTCACGACCCCGACCCTACAATAACCCTTTCTTCATTCGCGCATATTTACTTTCCTCCTCCTTTCCATCCAAAATTTCTAATCTTATCCTCCCTCAACCTGCCTTACCCAGCATCCTACCCTCTTCGTTCGTTTCCCATTCCATCCATTTCATTTTTTCAATACTTCTTCACACCTACATCTCAAAATTCTCCAACCTAAGCTTTTCGTCTTGCCTCAAAGACCAAGTTTCCGAGCCACAAAAAAATCATGCTCGATATCAACGTCTTCACCAGTCTTGTCTTTACTCTGTTCTTGAAGGCTCATGCCTTGTTTCAGGCTCATGTCAATTCTCTTCTTGTGAAAGAGTACTTGGCTACTGCGATTACTTTTCTAATATCCTTACCCCATTGCCTACCTTCGTCAAAAATACTACGTAAATAGCTAAAATGTTCTAACTGCTCAATTTTATGCCCTCCCTCTTTAATATGAGGCTTTCCGTACGAAAAGGGCGAGCCCGGAATGAGTCCTAAAAGTAATTTTTGTTTTTCCTATTTTTTTGTACTGGTACGGCCGACAATCTCCCGAAAACCGCATCTCTTCATCTCAACTTTTTCTTCAGATAATTTCTGTCACTCATTGGCGGGCTATCACTCGTCGCGCGGTAGACCTCTTTCAGACTTCAAACTTTCATTACCTTGATTGTAGAAAATTACGGCTTCGCCCTTGTCGTACGGAACGCCTCATGTTTAACTTAGGCTTCTCATGTCTCGAGAACCTCATCATCTTCGTTTCCTTCTCATTTATTTTCATCCCTTACCTATCAAACTGTCTCTCTACTAAAGACTTACCTATCAAACTGTCTCTCTACTCTAGTAGTGATCTCAGCAATCACTGCCACTCCAATGGACATGTGCGTTGGTTAAACTCCAAAATCTCGGATCCTTGAAAATCGGATGGCGGCCAAAAATGTTTTATCGGAATCTCAGGTCATTAGAAACGTCCGAAGGAACGGAAGTGCTGTGGAATTTTTTCACCAAAATTGATATTTTATGATACTGGGTACGTTTCCGTCGGATTGTGAAAAGCATATCATGACAGAACCTAAAATTCACAATTAAAGCAAAATTTTAAATTACTATAATCTTTTTAACTTAATAATTTCCCCTTACTTATTTCTTCCGTGCTACCGGAAAAGACACTGAGCCGATTATTACCACCGGACTCACCTCCTGATGATGGCGAAATTAATCGTAACCTGGGTCGTTATTAAAATATTTTTTATTACTTGAAATATTGTATTTTTTGTTCTTAATCGTGCCTACGATTCACAATAACCCGACGGGAACTCGTTACCTTTTTTAATTTGTAATTGCGCTCTCACCAGATATTATTAGAGTAGCAAGCACGAGTAGTAGCTCGTATAATAACGCGCAAGATCACCGCGTTGTTGATGGTGTATGGTTGAGGTGGAGAGGCGGATGGCGAAAGTTGAAGCGTGAGCGGAAGGTCAAGTTCATCGGAACGAAAGCCACTGAGAGACTTCACTTCGTAAGAGTGTGATTGAGGTGCAACATCTCTTTCTAAATACCGAAGCAAGTAAGCCCCGTCGCTTGAACTCTCATTACCGAACATTACCTCCCGACCCTACTGTGAAATACCGAAATACGCTACACATTTCGTCTGGGACGAGCTCTGACAAAGTTAAAATGTAAAAAGGGAGGAGGGAAAAAGGAGTTTGAGGATTTTTACGGTACATCACGTGGGGGGTAGGTTCAAAAAGTGGCTTGAAAAGTGTCGTGTAGGTTATGGACAGCCCCTTATGTCTGCGCAGCCACGATAAATATTACGTATAATCTTGCCAATAAAAAGTATGGCATCAGATACAGAGATGAATTCAACAGCCAATAAAATCTTTTGAATGCTCCTATGTCGATATTTCTCCCATCAAAGGTGACCATGATCATCGGGGGGTCAAAGGTGACCATGATATGCGTGAACGCTTGACTCGGGAAGAGCACAGTGGTGAAACACTGACCGAAGTCAAGAGTCCGCGGTGATGGAGTGGATTTTGAATTTCAGTGTTTGTAGTTTGTTAAGCTTGATCTTTTCTTTTCACTTGACTTCGGAAAGTGTGTCACCACTGTGCTCTTCCCGAGTCAAGCGTTCACGCACATATCTCCCGATGATCATGGCCACCTTTGATGGTCGAAATATTGATATAGGAGCATTCAAAAGATTTTAGTGGCTACAGGATTCATCTCTGTATGATTACCATTGGTTCGAGCGTTCCGCTACCGGCCAAAGGGATTCTTGTTAATTCGTATTGCTATAGGAAATGCAATCAAAATATGCCTGGTGGCATTATCATTATCTACTTCCGTTTCCGGGAAAGACATTTTGAATTCCGTACCTCCCCCCAATCGATCATTATGACTTTCGAACATTATACAGAGACAACGAGATGTATCACAAGTTTCCAAATGTGTGCAAACGGAAAAAGACCATAGGAATGATATCTGAACGCACGTGGGGCCACGTGGAGCAAAAGTATTTTGGACGGGACGCAACGGAAAAAATTAAAAATGCTCCTCCATGAGAATCTTTAATAGTCAAATTAAAATATTTTTTCTTCTCATTCCAACCATCCTCCAAATATCCTAGAAAACTAGACTACACCCTCGACTACTGTAGAACAGTTTTTTTCATTACATGAATTGTTAATATATACAAAGGCTTTATGACCAAACAGCTCCAAGCATGTCGTATAATAAAACGTTCGAGATTTACTGTGAAAAAAATCAGGTAGATGGTTATACTTAACCTATCATTGTGTTCTTGGTAATGCCATGAATTACGTTTACTACCCTAGATACCCCACTTTTTTGCGTCTACCATTTGCAAGAAAACGATCGAGTACTTAAATCAAAACTCACTCCTAGCTTTAGAGAAATATATTTAAAACTGTATTTTTGTGTCGAAGTCCGTATTCCTTGCTGTGATGCCAGGAGAAGTCTTGAAATGATGAAAGAAAACAATGATTCTAATTGTTCTAAATGAAGAAGGAATACTAAGTATTTTCCACACACTTTTATTTTGGCACAAC
>LYUA01001837.1:550377-573283 GCA_002093875.1 Calopteryx splendens | reverse complement strand
TCCCCCCTTCCCCATCACACTCTCACTAACACAGGCGCACGAACACACCACCCGCCGCTCCCTCAGGCCCACTTATCACGTGATGTTCATTTGTTGGCCATTACGACCCCCAGACTCTAACCTTACGGACCTCTTCCCACTCTCTTCCCCACCTTCTATCCGGCGTGCCGTACTCCTGCATCTCGACCACGGAAAGAGCATTTTTCCTTCCGTCCTTCCCCACGTTCTCACTCCGATCTCTCCTTCCTCTTCTCTCCTTTCTCTACTATTTCTGCATATGACATGACATATGTTGCTCGATCCATTTGCGTTTCAAAACTGCTGGATTCAAAACTGAATTGCTATTGATCTTGCCTTTATTAAGGTGTATTTTACGTAATAACGTTTCATCATTTCAAAACGTTCAATGTATTTTCTTACTTGAATTTCACCTGTGGCAATTCTTAACTCAGCGTAGACTTTGTAAGTACTGAGTGGCCAATGGTATCTTCTAATGCTCAAATGAAGTGTTTGTATACGTGATCAATCATTCATTTTTCATCTGTCGTATTCATTCATTTCCATTATTCATTCATTTCATCTGTCATTCCAATCGTCAAAAGTAATTTTATTTTCTCTGCAATTTTTGAAAGGGCAAAGTTTCCAAAGAACAACTCGCTTAGTTTACCACGCTATGAACTTGTACGCGATCGCCACGTAACTATTCTGATCTCCGTGGAGGTATAATTAGGGCCGGGGTTATTACTTGCACATTTTAATCGATTACAAATTAAGTGATTGCTTTGCTCATATGTAATGCAGATTTCAGTCACAGTCATGGTTAAAAGAAATCTGGCAGAAAATTCTGAAAGCATCTATTATCATTTCAACAAAATACGGTGAACACGTGCATTAATGATTAAAGTTGGTCAAAATGGGGTTATGCATTTTATACCATGAGGTATTCATTCGCAACAATGACCAATCCCTTTACACAAGTTGTTTCAAAAAGATCATCACTCTGACGTCACTGAGGGCGTGAAATCATTCCTGGCAACGAAAAAAGGTTCTCTCAACTGCAGCAGCGCTAAGAAGAACTGAGTTGGTTTTCAGATATACTGCTTTTATTTTTATATATTTATTCAAATTTTCCAGCTCTTTACTTTAATCTTGCAGATAATGTAAGATCTGTGGTTCATTCCTAGTGGGGCTTGAATACTTTTTTATCTTTGGGTAACTTTTCTGAGAGAAAAGAAAGTTTTTCCGTCTCATTTCAACAAAATCTTCTTACAATAGCCTTTGTCTGCCGGCAAAATAAATATGAAAAAATTTTAACCGCACTCCCTATTCAAAGTAATGATTTCATTACCCAATTCAAATTGAGGAGATAACTTAAGCATACTCATAAGCAGGTTTCAGTTTCTTTTTCAAAGAACACTGAACTTGTTATATATTTACTATCATTCATGTCTGGTATTTCCGGGGAAAGACGTCGATTGAATTATGTACCTGAGTGCGAGTATAATATACTACCTTCAGTGTGGATGTATTTTTTTAAATCTACTGAAAACAAATGGACGTGCTTATGACTTAAGAAATAATTGATTCCTTGGGAAAATACAAACAACTGTAACCTTTTACAACTCTTCATAACTAAACATACCCCATGAGGACCAAGTTGGGATCTTTTGGAAATTACTTCCACCTCTCATCAAGCACTCTCCCTTCTCAAACACCTTTTGACCAACTCTCAACGTATTTTCATCCACTTTTCCAGTCCTCTTTGAGTATCCCTAAACAATTTTCTCAATTCATACAGACTTCCAATGGTCATTCTTTTTTGTAGGCATTTTTTTTCTATCTTAAATATCCTGTGTCCGCTTCCCGATACCATATGGTCTTATATTTAACAGATACAAGTTACTCATCCTCCTTCCTAAAACCTATTTTTTTTAAGAAAGCAACGCTATGTCCCATCTACATAAAATCTTCCTCAATCATTCACTTACTCCGTTAATCCAACTTTTGATTCTCTCCACTCCAAATCATGGCCTTTGAATTCCACTTTTTTTTAAATCATAAGTTTTGCTAGTGCAATACTTTTAGACATTTCTTCCGACGATATAATTCAATAATGTCAATTACTTTCGCACCACCTTCGTGTGGTATTTTAACAATATACTAACACATGCAGTCTGATTTGATTTTCTCCTCAGATCCTCAGACGCATTAAAGCATAGCAATGCCATTCTAATAATAAAACCAGCATTAAACGAGCCGAGTAGTTCGAGGGACGCAGGAAAACATATGCGACCACACGGTCCATTACGTTTAATTTTTCCTCGACCGTTATTGAATAAATGGTTGATACCACATTGAGAGTTATGCAGCTGAAAAATTACGCAACGCTTAATGAAATTTCCTCCGAAAAGAGAAACGTACGCATTTTAAACCGCACGCAGCTTAAAAAAAATACGCCCACGTCCTCGCGGGCAACGTAATCGCATCTGGCCAATGATAGCGGCGAGAAAATTCGGCTCCCTCTCTTTTTTTCCCAATCTGGGAAAGTGCTCCCGGAATCATTTTTGGCCCTTAATGGGGCAATAACAAGCAACTTCCCGAAACCGCAAGGTTGTAAGGGGGAGGCGGGGGGAGGTTATGTGATGTAGAAACGATGGAGGATAAAGTGAGACACACAGGGTTTTTCGGTTTCGCCGAGAAATAAAATGGTGGGAGGGGAGAGTGGGTGGCAGACAAGGAATGGGAACGGATGGGAGGAGAAGCAAAATAAAGATTTCGTGCGGAGAAATAATAAAAAGGGAATCACCGGAGTCATTTCAGTATTATTTTCATTAATGCACATATAGAAATCGCCCTCGGGTCCGCTTTGTTATCAATTACGGAGAATGAGAGGGCATATGTTCTTGAGTATTATCCTGACAATCCCGGAACATTTTGGATCCATTTTCCTCTCTTCCAACTTCCGCGGAGTTTTCGGGGAAGATTAAGGTGGATGGAGAGGTGGGATAAGGACGATACCCAAGTCACTCGAGGCGATTGCTTTAGATGATTGAACGAGTGGGCATCTGACAAAGCCAGCAGGCTGAACACCAAGATGAGTCGGTGAAAATATCTACGTTGATTTCCAAGGAACATAGAGACAGCTCATGTGTCATGAGCAATGCCTCTTGTGCCTATACCTTTCAGGGAATGATTATGGATATGCTTCCGCTTCAAACCCAGATTATTCTCATGATAAAGCAAACATGTTGGTAAGATTTAAGTGTCAGACTGTGTATTAAATAGATATTATTATATGTATTCGCAAGGTCAAATTCTGAATCAACTAATGAAATTCATGTTTTGAAGTCGTCTAATTCAATGAAAGGCATATTAGAGAGTTGAACATCGTATAAACTATAATTTTTTGTTTATTTATAAATTACTGAGATACATCGGGATATTAGTATTATTTAGCGCATATTTATTTCAATGAAACTTAACTATATCATTTTTGAATTTAAATCTGCAGTTATTGGCAGGCTTGAGCAGAAAGCTTTATATTTGATGCAGCTTTTAGTATGAAGAATGTGGTTTTTATATTTTAGAATGCATATACAATTTCCTTTTTCCATGTGTTGATAATTTGATATTTAGAAAAATGCACATTGAATGTTATAACTTTATTACCGGGGGGTAATAAATAACGTAAGGTAGAAAAGAGAACCCCAATTTTTGTAAACACATGCGAGGTTAATGATACGCAATAACGCATTTCAGTTCACCTGAAATTATGTTCCTTGCAACAATTAAGCATCTTTATGGAAATTGAAATATGTGCTCGGTAGAATGCGTTTCTATAGCTCCGTCCCTAAGGGTTTGAGAGTAACATTCATGAGATGTAAAAAGAAAAAAAATTGCATCCCCTATCACCTCCAAAAGATTTAGACCCTCTTGAAACGAATTTGTTTCCTTTATGTTTTCAAAATGTACAGAAGCTCATCCCACAGAATTTTTTCACTGCCATCCCTAAAACAAAGATATGGATTTTGGGAATGTTTTTATCTACCGTGCGATACCTCGATATCAATTACTGGTTATCTAGTGTGTTTATAAAGGGTCTGGAATAGACCAAAACCTCCTATTCCGCAATTGTTTTAGGCTTGACGTAGAGGCTTAAATGATTGTAAATATTCAATTACCTCTAGAGAAGTCTTTTTCGCCATATCGATGATGGGTAGACCTCACTTATTAGGCTTCATTTCAACACTCGCACTTTTTTCGCAATTAGCACTAACCCTACTTTGGTGCTTATTTCTAAGCTCTTGATGCGTTTCGATTGAAAAATACACTCGCGCGTACACGCGAGTTCTGGATCACGTGGATGTGAGGGGATTCATTTAAATGGAATGAAATTCGTAATTCGGGCTTCTAATAACGAGTGGCTATAATTGTTTTGGTCTGGGTGCCACAGCGGAAAAAAATACATCTGAATGCTAATTCACACATGTTATCGGCTGAAACGAAAATTTCTGTCATCATCAATTTTATATGTAATTCTGCTGCTGTCCACTGCTATGATCAGCACCTGCTGCGGTAGTTCTTACTTATCATCCATATATTATGTACTAACAAGTCATATTTTATTCCAAAAACTTGATGTGGCATAGTAGATCGATATTCTCAGCCCATGTGCCAATTGGAAAACAATTATTTCTATCGGAGAATGGAATTAAATATTCGGAATCAGCGGTGACGCTCACATTGAACTCTTCCCCATACCTATTGTCAAATTCCTTTCAAATTTTCCTTTAGTTTTCTTCCACACACAACTAGGACTCGAAATCGTGGGAATTATGGCCGTTGAGGCTCTTTTTGAAACATAGCGGGAAAAGAAGCATGTGTCCTCATAAGCGTCACTCTCAACGAGCAGGAACAGATAGTAAAGCTAACTGTACGTCACCGTTTTCATTGTACAGCTCCCTTTATGGATAATTATTTATTTAGGATGGTTAATAAACTCTCCTAGTTGTTTTAAATAATCCTATAAAATCTCCTAGTTTTTTTTCACTTGTCCTATTCGCTGAACAAGCGCAACCAGCTTGAGCTCTTTCTAAAACATTCATCACAATAATCAGTATTTAATAATTTCAGGGGTCACTTGGAGGAATGTCGTCATCGTGCAAAAGGAAAGGAACCCTTTTTAAAATCTACAGAATTATTTGAATTTACCAATCCAAGTTCCAGCGGCTTAAGATTTTCATACCACGATAATAAATACAGCAAGAACTCGGTCAGTGATTTTGGCAACAGTTCCTTACGCAGCTCGACATAATTGCTTAAAAAGCGCATTATTTTAAATGAATTGCGTGAGAACATGACGTCTATACTAAACATTATGTCTTACTAAAAAGCATAGGAAGGGTGCTTAAAATTTTTATCCTGAACATTTAGCGTCACTTTAAAATTAGGCCACGACTCAATTTTACGGCATTTTAAGCCTCCATCTCGGCACTCTTACTGCATATCCAACGTTGACTTTATCACCTTCTTCCATCCCCCGCCCGCCATTCCTCATTAGTGCTTCCAAACGCTCAGCATCGCAATCGTACTTTAAATGTCTCTTGGGCGAAGTGCTACTCCGCCCTGCATAATGCTTGCTGTTAACCCTAAAAGTGAGAAGCCGGAATGTAAAAGATTTATTTTTTTCCCTTCCTGCGGCAGCCCCGCCAAAACACGTGGTTTTTACTTAACAGCGCGCTGCTTTAGGAATCTTGAGTGATCACTCAACTTGCCGGTCGAAGTTTTGTGGTGAAAACAGAATGATGTTGGGGTGAAAAATAGAGAGTGGCGTGCAGGAGGAAGGGATTCTTGTGACTCGTGGCTCGGCAAACATAGACCAAGAAGAAACAATTGTGTGTTCCTTGGAAGAGAAGTTAAATTACCCAGAAACGTGCGTAAAATCTCGTGTGGTTCAACTATTCTTATTCCTTCCCTCTCTTGTCGCTAAGTAGTGACAAGAAGCGTTTCTATGCCCCCTCTATGACAGGGCTGGCGACTAACTCCTAGTTTTGCCATGCCAGCTATTCATCTCACTGCATCTACACGATTGAGGTTACGCTAACCTGCAAGCGTGGGACTACGTTTCAATTGGGCCACGTTAAGAAAGTGTTGTTCAGCTAATACCGTACCAGAGTGATATATTTTGGATTCCAAGAAAATATTGTTCTATTTCGATTTAGAAGTGCTTACTGTGATATTATGTATTTTTGGAAAACACAAACGATTAATCATTTCTTCGTAGCTTGCAGCTCGACGGCGTAGTATTTTGCAACATAGCCCAAGGTTTAGTGGCGCCCGTGCCATGGGATACGTATTTGGTTTTCCGTCCATATTCCAAGTATTCATTTATATCAACTATACAGTTTTCAATGATGATTGGTACATCAATTTTTACTTCATTAAAGAAACCAATGGGCGCTTCACTTTGCCTTTAAGAATGACTTATTTCCGTAGGTAACGAAAACAGTGTAATAGTAGCAGCATAATTTAATAACACGATTATTAGTTCTTATTATTTGAGATGTAAGGAATAAAGCAGTCAATATGAGACCTAATGAGCGTTGTCTTAATGTTCTTATAGTCATACCGCGCGGTGTGCTACTGTACCACAATTCATGATAAAGGCTGTTTATTCTTTTTGCCGTTATGCCTCTAACATTTGTACAAGTACTATATACGAAACGTAATCAATAAATAAGTACCGTGTTTGTATAAGAATACTTCAAATATGGAATTTTTTAAAATATATTTTTGCGTGCAAGAGTAAACCTTAAACTAGTTTTTGCATAATTTCCGTCTTTGCTATCCGTCACTTGCATCTGTTTTGATTGTTCGCAATGTTTGTGTCAATAGAAGTTCGTGCCGGCTGTGAAATAGGTACGGTATGTTATCCGATTTCTGAAAGCAACAAAGCTCAAACCCGCTGAAATTCATCAGCAGATTGTGGAGATTTATGGTGACAGTGCAATGAGTGGTGAAATGGTAAGGAAATGGGATTGACAGTTCGAGGAAGGCTGAACGGGCGTGTATGAATGATCGGATGAGTGTGAAGCCTTAAAGTTTCAATGAAGATATGGTCAGGAAAATTGAAGTCACAATTCGTGAGAATCGGCGTATAATGATTTCCTTACTATTCGATGAATTTCTCGAAATTTCGATAGAACTGGTCGTCATCATTCAGGAGGGATTTTTTTGCCATATTTGGCGGCTCCGTCCTTTGAAGAGGGATTAAACAAATCAGTCTTCAGGTACGAAAAGTGCCATCAACTACGGCAAAAATTATGTCAAACATTTTTTAAAGTATGCTTTTCCATTTGTACTTAAAATCAAACTAAAATACCGTGATTTTTTTATAAAAAAAAGGTACATACTTTTTAAATATTTTTTTCATAGCTATTCTCACTAACAAAGTTTTACTACCGATGCCCTTTCCCTAAACTTTACATTGCATATTTCAAAGAAATGACAGTTATAAATAAAAAAAGGATTAAATTCGATGCTGCGTTATTTAGTGAAAAAGTAAAAATCTATCCTGAAATAATCACGCTCTTCCTTTACTCAATCATTTCAGCCTTGCGAATGTATGTGACAGCAGAGTTACATTCACTTTATGGATCATGAAATTTCTCTGGAAGATTCCTTAAGTGTGACAGATGAAATTTCTCTGGATGAGAAATTTCATCTGTCACACTTAAGGAATAAAAGGAAAATCTCGTGTAGAAGAAAGGTATTTCTTGTGCCTGTATCTTTGCTGGTAGTTGTTACACGTCTTCATGTCTTTGAAAATACAGAATAAGCATCATATACGATCAAAAATAGCAATTTTTTGCTCTGGACATGAAACGAATTTTCATCAAGTGACTTTTGCCAGTTCGTGGTATTTATGGTATTTATTAAAAGGTGTAACTTTTTTTATATCCAGTGTAATGCAATAAGCACTGATTTACAAATTGATAATGCAAAATAGCCACTCAAAATATGTATTTTATGGATGATAGGCATAGCGTTTTCACTTAATTTTCAGAAGTAAAAATATATGTTGTATTCCATTAAATAGTGAAAGATATAAAGTCATGCAGAAAAAATACTAAATAGGCATACTATATCTTCCAATAAAAAAACATCGATAAATCTCCATTTGCATATATAGTGAATGGATGGTCCTAGCATACGTTTATTGGGAAAAAAGACCAGGCAGATATTTTGAAATCAGTCATAGTAAAATGAAATGCCAGAAAATTCTCCTTCATTAATAAAACCTGGATGTGTTTTCAAGCTCTTAAGGTGGACAATTTCGTTCGTGTATTAAAATAATTATTTAAGCGCTTCTCCCGCAAATACCTGTCGTAGGTAGATATCTATCCTATTTATGAGCTATTTAGAACATTGAAAATATTTTACATGAGTACATTGAACAACTGATGTCTACTTATTTGTTTCCTATCAGAAAAAAATTAATTAAATTGATACACTTAAAAACTGTTTATTGTGCTTGAAGTCTTTTGTGAAGTGCTTGAAGAATTTTTTAATGAGTGCAGCAAGAAGTAATTTGGACGAGTAGTCGACAGTAAATCCACAGTAAGATTAGGTTTTTAAGGAATATCGTGGGATTGAGCTCCTTTCGTAGGGTGTTCTACAACATTGCCCCATAATATGTGAAATGAGTGGCCCACTGTCAGCATCATTTGCCTAAAGTAGGAACACAACCACATATGTCTTCTCCGATGTTGAAACAAAAGTTTCAGTTACAAAAAAAGTGATGCTTATTTTCCATTGTATCCAACCGCTACCAACTTCGATTTCTGATGTCCCGATCCTCATTCTCACCTTCCCCTCTCCTGCTTGCTCCCTCCTTCCTTCTTAGACTAGGGTGATAGCCAACCCACTCATCAATTCCACGCCCGCACTCTTTACCGCGGAATTCCTCACTCCGCATCAAGGCGTAGGAAACTTGGTGTAGTACTGGGAGAGGGCATAAGGGGCCCTGCGGTCTGGCTTTGTTTTCCTGATGGGAGGGATTCTCAGGATAGAGAGGGAGGAGTTTAGGAATCTCTCCCGGAACGTGCGTTCTCTCTTTCGCTCCCGGACCGACTCCCCCGTCTACTCTCCTGAAAAGAAACATTCATTATCCCGCCGAAGACGCAACCCTGATGCCACCTGATAAACATTTGTTTCCCTAACTTTAGATCGGATTCATTATCCATTGAATCCAAATCGAAGCCATCAGGCCTTGTAAGTTCTCCTCTCCTCCGATTTTTCTTACCCTCGATTACTCGGAGATACACGCTCAATACCTCCCTTACATACTTGAGGTGATATCGTGAAAACTTACCTTATCCTTGATAGTTCGCTACTCATTATTTCGACTAAACATCTATCCCAAGACTCAAATATAGTTGTATGCAAATAAGATAGTTATTTAATTTTAATTTGTTGATAGATTTGAAAGTTGAATGGAAATTAGCGAAATGAAAATTCAACGCTAGTTATTAAAATTCGGATTCATCAGACTTTTCCGAATACCAGTATATAATGAAATTGATAATTTTGAATTCATCAGGTAAATTGTGAAAATTATTTTGTTGAGTAGAGCGTAATAACTTCAAATATATATTAATGGGCATATGTGTTTTTCATTTACTAAAAACTTACATTCGTGTATAATCCGCGCAGTTATTTATTAATTATTAGCAATGTGTCTCAAGTTTCATACAGTGATAATTCTGTAGTTTTTCCACTAACTTCACGTTCTAATCAATAAATGTTATGAATTATAGGATTGATATTAAAATTATATCATTTTTCACTGATATTCTTTTCATCAGTTACGAAAATATTATTGGATATGGTAAAAATTTCTTTGTGGCAAAACAACAGAAAGAAATAGAAGTTGGTGCTTTCGAAAATCTATTCATCGAAGTACGAGTACTTCTTGCGTAATATATGTTATAATTTTTTTCTCTTAAATTTTGTTATGATTAAATTATTATAAATGTTTTATATTTCAATAAAATATCTATCCTCTGTCTCTGCCTTGCCAGAAACCTGTCTTGTCAGAAAGACCATTGCTAGTAGATCAAAGCTAAACATATAAAAATAATTAATGAAAACTACTTCACATGAATTGTTGATGAAGTCAAAATGATAGAAATTTCATTTGATGTGGACGATGGCCAATGATGACAGATGGAAATTTTGAATTGATGCATGAATACTTTTCTACGGCAGCGAACATCCAGGACACGTTATTAGGGTTGGTAGAGCGCCGGCCATACCAATGAAAAGGTTTTGAGTTTGAATACAGCGTCGCAGATAAAATGTTCTATTCGTGCGAAGTACCATGGTTCATTATGCGAGTGTATCATTTCACGCTGGAGAAAGTAGCACCGAAATACAGGGCCTGAATAGCAAGCCTATTCTACGTGATTGATAATTATTTGTTCACCATGCTAAGTTGGGGAAGTAGAATTCACATTTTCCCGTACCTTTACAACCGAGGTTCATTTATACAGTAGGTATAAGTGGTACAAGTTTCATTGATTTGTCCCCTGTATTGCGTCATTTGCACGTTCAGTTTGCCTACGGTAAAGATGGAGGTAAATCGCGACGAGAAATGCGCTCCATTAAATTTTTTCTTTCTGTTTAGAGTGTGTTTTTCCGCGTAGAACATCTATAAGAGTGTTTAAAATGTTTTGAGAGGGGAGAAAATTTCAAATGAAGGTGGACCAAGAGCTCCAGTAACTGCCCTTGCGGAAGTAAGCATTAACGCCGCTGCTACCACTGTGAGAGGAGATCGTCGAATAATGAATTTAAGATCGCTATCAAAAATATGGAAAATTTCATTGGATGCTACCCACATGTTGGTGGCAGAGAAATGGCACCTGAGGCATGTTTGTGCGCGACGGATTCCGAGACAGCTCATACCCGAAAAACAGGACGTTCGCGGGCAGGTTTTTTCCGCAGTTTAATTTGATGATAGAGGAAGATGAGGAGTTTCTATGGAAAGTTATCACATGGCAACTTGGCAACAATGCTTTGCAAAGCATTGTTGTCAAGCAACAAATAGCAAAGCAGAGCACACAGCACTGTGTGGTAATCTCCGGCATGCACCAACACCAAAAAAATGTCAAAGGGAAAAACTTTGGCTGGGAAAGTAATGGTCGACCTTTTTTTCGATGTTCTAGGAATGGTGTATCATAATTCCGTGCCAGTACACAAACATCTGTAAAATGAACATGCTACAGGGATGTACTGAAAATTCTCCAAGGCCATTTCAATCGCAAAAGGCCGCATTTCAAAGCAACAGGCTGGATTGCTGCACCACGGTAATGCACGGCCGGATATCGCAAACGTTGTCGCTGAATATCCCGCGAAAATCAATGTGAAGTGTTTTCCTCGTCCTCCCTATAGCCCAGACCTAGCCCTATGCGACTTTTTCTTATTCTCTAGTGTAAATAAACACCTATTTTGGAAAGGATTTTTCATCGTCAGAAGCAGGTGTGAAGGCTGCTGAGCCTATTTTGAAGGACATATAAAAAAATGAATTCCGGCATGTCCTCGAAGACTGGAAAAAGGGGTGGGACGATGTAAAAATACGTTATGATCCTACTATATTGAACAGCCCTCATACATACCTATGCATGCACGTACGAATTAACTTAATACACCTCGTTCTTGACACTTAATAACTCGAACCTCCTAAGTAACCAATAATATCGGGCGTTACTTGATGGAAATCATTCACACTTTGAAAGTTTGGTGAAACAACAACACTGCAATTTCCATGCACAATTTTGAATTTTACGACCCTGTATTAAAAGTTGAGGCGAATCATTTCCAGAAAAAATCTTGGTCGTTAAAAATAAAATTTACGTGAAAAACGCTGAGTTTTAGTTTCACCAAATTTTCGAAGTCCTGGCGTATTCCATGTAAGCCTTTCAATTTTCTTTGCTCATTCATTGATTTTTTTTTGTTACCCCTTGTTGAGTGGCGTTTTGAGACCTTGTGCCGCAATCCTCAGTGATCGCGAAAAAAAAGGAAACTTCTGTGCTTGCAGGAAAAAGATTTCAAAGCATACTCGTGATTGGTTTCCATTTACTTTATTAGGTACACTGAAACATATTCCATCGAGAAGAGAAATTTTTACATATTATTTACAAAAAAGGTTAGTTAGCCATAAATTTTATTGAAAAAGTATCACATTAAATTAAATTAAATGTATTCACACACATGAATTAACATCATTTTTTGAAAGTGAATTTTTAGTGTACGCACGTCTTTCTTTCACAATGCTGATAGAATTATTTCAACATCATTAAGTATCACACTCCAGATTTCGATCGATTATGGCACCCAAACGCATTACTAATTATTTTTTTGTTACATTAGATTGAATTTATTTTTAGCCACTACATCCTCCAACATGCTTCCATAAAAAAGCTATTGATCATACTGTTTGGTTATTTTTGGCTTTGATGCGATAATGACAACATTATAAATATAACAAAATATCAGTCGCTTAACTCCATAAGAATGCTTAACTTGGGAGCCGAATGCAAATAATTTTCTAAGTGAACGTACACCTAAATTGGAGGAGTTAATAGTCTCAGTATCATGGTTGCCCTCCATTGAACTCGCTTTCAAAAATCAATTCATATTAGTAGAAGTGTAAGAAATTATTATTATAAAACCAAACAAGGCAGGATGCGTCCGGTTGATTTAGTTTAAACATTTACAAAATCCCTCGTTGAGCATTCCAGAAACATTTCAGGCGATTCAAATGCAAGGGCATGCAAATTATTTTTAAGACACGTACAACGTGGCTTATTATTATACAATAAATTAATTATCTCAGGGTCAGCAGATACGCAATCGCCGTAAATTCTTTGAGCAGAATATGTATACCTAATCCCCGGTTCGATGTAGCGGGTAAAGATATCCCTTTTAATCTTTCAACATTTGACAATATTTTGTAAATAAATACCACAATTCTATTCAAGTTACCACAATTACACACATTTTAATCTGTACACCTCAATATTTAGTTACTTTAGTCATGATCACGTTTCTTTCTTGAAACTTCGCGTAAATCAGTGGAGTAACTACAAGCTGGGATAGATAGTGCCCAATTATTACTGTAACATTTTACGTGGTTATGCTAATGACTCCGTCGTTGGTATTAAAATGTGAGAAAAATACTTGAAAGCGCAAAAAATAAAACTCCCGCTCCATTTTTCTGAGAGAATAAATGAGGAAACAGATTGTTATGCGAAAATACACATCTGGTTGCCATCCCAGGCAACTGTCAACGGCAACTCCATAATTATTTCTTAAAGCTTTCATACGCTGGACTTGATGGTGATATGTAATTATTCTTACAACGTTCCAAATTTTTAATGTGTTTACTTTCCTCTCTCGGTGTAAGTTAATAGTGCTGTAAGATGGGAAAATAACAAAACGGTAAATCATGGAGAAAAAGACTAAATCGTAAATCATCTAGCTGCAATTGCAATTGAATGTGCATATTATTTTCATTACAGTAATTAAATTTATCCATCATTCATTAAACTTTAGCTTTTAGCTGTTCAAAAATAATCAATTCTTCTTGAGTGGAACAATTTATTTTTTAACGAACAATAGATGGTTTGAAACCGCACACATTATTTTTCGCAGCAGTTTAAATTTTGGTAGAATACTCGTTGATTCACCGTTGACAGTTGCGCTGCTCCGTCACTCCTTTTGTTTCTTGCATTTGCTTGAGATATATTTAAGTTATCATTCTGGTGACGACAAATAATACAACATTTTTAATAGAATTACAAATAACTACACCGCTAAGGATAAGAAGGTAGCACCATGCCTTGGCAGGATGTATGACATAACACCAAGAAGTATTTTCTCGAGGAAAATATATTTGACCCTCTCCTTACAGGTACCTGCTCCGCTGGCTTCTTTAAATGGATTTTGAATCATTGATCGATCATTTTCTTCGGCATTTTTTTAACCGTGACCCTGGAAATTGTGCGAAACCCCACGGTAATGATCACTTTATTTAAATTTCACTCTTCAGCCCAGGTTCTCAGCTACGTTTCTTCCCGCATTATCACTGAAGCCAAATAGGGGCCAACTAAAAACTTCAGTAACCGGAATTCCGCGGTTCTTTGCTGTAAAACACCAATGTCCAGGAAAATGCCTTTAGTATAGTAACCTCGGCCAATGAAAGGCGAGCTGAGCTTCATATTCTACCGCACACACCGTTTACATTTCCGAAGATATTTTTCGAAGCCCCTCTATTTATTTCCGTTTCACTCACTGTCCTGCAGGAGCCAAAAAATCCCATCGCTATCAGTCGTAGCAAAGCGCACAGCAACAAGAGCTGCATGGAAACGCAGTCTTCGACCGAACTTGCAAGAACCCTAAATAATACATTTTCGTGAAATCACCTCCCCTCCACGATCTCCTCAAATGAGTTTCACTACGAACGCACATATCAGGATATTGAATGATATTTTTTTATATGATTAACACTGGTAAACGATGACAGTTTTAAACACACACAAAAAAACCACACTTTTTTTTAAGTCATCAGTTCGAGTTCATAGTCAAGGCATGGACTTGCGCTGGTCCCGTCACGACCTCGATAACTTCATCCCAACCATGAATGTTGACAGGACTCCTTGGAGAGAGATGTACAGGAGCGCCGTTGACCATGCACAAGTCGCAGACAACCAGCCTTTGGAAACTGCGGAAATATCAAGCAAACAATTATTAGCTCTCTTGCGTTCTTCAACGATTTTCTGCAATGAATTCACGAGCATCTTATGGATACAGATGGTATCCTTTCGTAGCAAACTTTTGATGCTGGGGAAGCACTCAAACTTGATTTTTTTGAGGATTTGGTTTTGTTTAAAATGTTTACCAAAAAGGAGAGCCTACAAGAGCGAATCGGATACCACTCCTCATTTTTAAATGGTTTTTCCTTCTCTCCTGAGGACGCTCAGCTCGTCGCCCGATAATGTAAAACAGATGCTGAGGAACGAACATTGCTCAAATTTCAGAGACCTCCCCAGCATCTTCCCCGACAGAAAAACCTGCATTGGCAAATTCCCAAAATTGTTGTCATGAATGTAATACTTCTATTGTATTGGAATGTGCGTACCATACGCTCATATCAAAGCACGCTGGACAAAATGTAGGATGCGATGTTCTTAAATATAGGGTATTAGGAAAACATGTTGAGCAACGAGGAACCATAGGCAGAAAGCAAAAAAAAAAGACAAATATATTGCAATTTTATGTGTCGCATGTATCGTTATCGTACAAAAATATACGTCTAACAGTAAAATTGGATGTTTGTTTCTTCCTGCTTTAATTTTTTGTGTACTTTTTTGCAAAACTTTTGTGAAAAATGTACTCTCTCTTCAACGTTTTGGCAAAATCCTTCCACATGTTTAGTGAAGTAAGCGAAATTAGCCATCGAAACGTCAGTGGCTGAAACCATGACCCTGTGGAAAATCCGCAAAGACTTCACTTGAATCGTGTGCCGGAAAACACCAAGTCCTGCTTGAACATTATACGATTATTTAGATATTATACGATTATTTAGGTATCATACGATTATTCATACATTAGTATTACGACAATGAACCCACCTCAAATACAATGCATCGTGATCGTCCGCTATATTGAATAGCAAATGTCATACTATTGCTCTCGATACTTTTTAGTGACGCACCGCAGTACGAAGATCTTGCGCATGTCGATATATTGAATGGAATACAGGAAACGCTAACGGATTTAAATGCATGAGATGAAATTCCTCCCGGTCGCCGGACAAAGGTAAAATTTGAGGGCATGTACGGGATTTTACGGGCACCTTATAATCCTAGGATAGCATGCATCATTTTCTTTTATTTTTTAATCACATTGATCAACGCCATGGTAAGTTTTAACAATGAAGGTAGAGACTACCTAACAAAGTTCCACTCAAGTATGAAATTCACATACCACGGTAGAGTACGGGGGGTTCCTTGTCCTGGTCTACCTATGGTTTCCCATGACGATAATGCTGTAAATAATCACATAATGGTCATACCATTATGTTCAGGAGACAAATAAAATTAAATTCATGAACTCTACGCATAATTTCGTCTTCATCCCAAGAATTTGTCCACAAAAACAAGTTTAGTTTAGTTTTAAGTCAATCTATGTGTATATTTTTTCATTCCACTCAGCTCATAATACCTAGGTATGTGTGATTTGTTGTTTCACTTAAATGAGTATCTCTTCCAATGCATAAATAAGATCAAGTTTTTAATGATTGGCAAAAAGGAGTCGGGGAGAGTTTTGACGGTAACTAAATAGATTGAGTTTGATCGGGAATTTTAGAGTCATTGTCGCATTCTATCTTGCGAATTTCTAATCCTTTCGCAAAAGTTATTGGACTTAAAACCATTACATTGATGGGTGAAATATGAATAGTCAATTGAATTCAATAGGCTTTATCGCCCATTGGATACTGAGAAATATAAGTTTAATTGAGATATTTTCGATATATTTATGTCCACTAATGAGATTGGAAGGAGGCGACAATAAGTATGTATGCCAAATGGGAGTAAACGGCAAGAGTGGGAGCCATTTAGGCGAAGAGTGAATTATAAAAGCAGAAAAACGGAAGCGGGTAGCATAAAAGTGCTCTAATAGGGCCCGTTTCTCTAAGACATAAGTCGTAAGCATCTTTGACGGCCCCTTCTTGGCACTTCGTCCTCGGTCAAATTAATGACATGGCCCTGAACTACATCATTCTGTCCAGCATTTGGAGTACATCTGACTTTGCAATACAACTCACCTGCAAACGAGGCAGCAGTTCCCTTTGCACTGTCGTGGGCCGCTAACTTTTGCGTGGATAGCGAGACGGGCTCCGTCAGCCGGGATCGAACCACACGGTGGCGCGTCTGCCTTTGGACAGTGGCGCTGCAGCGGAGCTCGAGGACCCTTCTGGTGACGGAGGATGGCGGCGAAGAAGAGGGCGACAGCTCGCGGAAATGGTGGGCTTCGGCGGTGAATCTGATGCCCAGCCTCGTCGTCTGCAGACCGTTCTCATCGGACCAGGGAGCGTAGTAGACGAGGGAGAATTGGTCGACCTGTTTGGAATACGGTGAGAAAACGAGAGGGCCATGATGTTCTCTTATATTTCTGCAAATAAGGAGCCATTAGATTCAGATACTTTGGGAAGGTAGGCTTGGTAAAATTGTCACTCGTAAGCGAAACTGGTCTGAAATAGAAATAGTCGGAAAAGTCTGAATAACTTTCTAAATATTTGCTTTATTTAACAATAATACATAATTGTTAGAATTGGATCTCTCAATGGAGTTCGCACTCCCCAAACAGCGTCGTCGAATATTTTGGAGACTTCTTGGTTACCATTATGAATTATTTGGTATAGTTGTAATTATCAATTAATTTTTTTATTACGCCTATCCCTTCTGCTTAATTATCTCCTCCCAGCGGCATTATAAATGGTTTCATGTCCCTGTAAGGCTGAACTAAATATTATTTTGCAAAAGGGGACTTTGTGTCTGACAGAGTGAATGAAACTAGTATTGGATCCGAGTATCGAATAGTCTTCGTAGTAGGTAACTCAATGCAAGTATGGTTACATATGGTCAAAGGTTTTTGTCGTAACCCATCAAGATCATGCTGCAAATACTGAGGCTCTTAATCCTTATTTATCTACAAACTGTCGTCAAAATATCTTGCGACGTCCAATGAAGTCATTTGTAGATGGTATGTCTGAGAAAAATTCGTTGACAGAAAACTGAGGGAAGAAACTGTAGTTACCGATGAATGCGTTTACTTGATACCCAACGCATTTGCCATTCATAAGACATGACGGAACCGAAAACTTCAAATTCATCATCATACTTACAATTTTCCCATTTAAGAACCAGGAGAGGGTTGCTGCCGGGTAGGATCTTGAAGATGTGCAGTTACCAGCGACATCTTCACCCACGGCGTAGGACGGCTTCACACCTTCCACTGCTGGGTCATTCCTCGGTGGCGCTGAAAACAATTTGATTTTTAACACTGTCTAACTCGTCCTCTTTGAATGCATAGGTGCATGCATAATTAACTTCAAAAATATAAATGGCTGATTGAGGGAAGGGAGCATTTAAAGGAATGAAAGTCGGGAACCTAAAATTTCAACTAAATGCGCCCGTTTACCACATTGTTTTGGCCGTAACAGAAAAGATCTAAATAATAGAAAAATAACAAAACGATAGAAATATTTTTTAGCATTTCAGTGTATGACCTTGATTAGAGTTATAGGAGGCAAACCACAATGCAATTAATCCTTTAACTGGGAGGGTTCCGGTCCAATTACACCATGATCTTCTTGTATCTTATAGTCACGGCGCTCAGCTGGTCTGGAAGTTCCAATAATTGAGCAAACTACGAGCAGTTCTCTGACCTTTCCTTCATTGTTCCTCTCGCAGGAGAGGCAGATGGAGAAAATCACCATGCCGTGCCCGAGTGAACGATATCTTGTCAGTACTGAGATGGCTTTTGGTTTTTCACACTTTTCACTTCAAACACTTGGTTTTTCTACATAAACTTTATTAGAACGACCTAGGTTCCGATTTACAAATTCATCATTATCAATCTGAATTAGGTTACGGAGTCGTAACCATTAATAAAATATGCTGTCTAGCCAACCTTCAAAAATCAACATTCATATACATTGGCAAATAGAAATAACCTCTGTACAATAAGAAAGGAATTCCCAAATTACCTTATGCCTTAACAATTACAAATGTCATAAAATAGTCGTAGTCCCTGCAAGACGGAGTTCAACGATGAAAATTTCCGGTTATAAAAAAGGAAAATATAATTGAAAATTGATCAAGTTTTTAATATATCTCATTTGCTTTATATATAACTCTACGAAGAAATATAGTATTTGGGAAAAATAAATAAATTCAATGTAAAAAAAATGTTAATCCATTTCCTTACCCCAAACAGTCATGTGCTTGCTTCGCAAGACGGTCTTGAAATCCGGAGCTTCTGTGGATACCTCGCAGCGATAGTTACCAGAACTGTCAAACGACAGTTGCCGGAGAGTTACGTGAGAAACCCCAGACTCAGCTTCCTAAAAGAGAAAATAATTACAAAATATTTAATTGGTTGCATATTCTAGTTAATTAAAAATAGTATTTTATGTAACGTATCATTGATATCCCATGTAAGAATAAATATTGACACTAGTGAAAACACGAGGTACTTTCCACGTAGCCAAACGTGGCTTAGAAATGTCACTAAGTGTATCTTGTGCGTATTTCGTCGTACATATTTTTGAAAATATGTACACACCGATGATTACATCCGTTTTTGGCGCCAAAGTACTTCTTGAACTAACTGAACTAGATTGAAAACTCGTAAATGAAGGTATTTATGAGTGATATGAAAAGATGCGGTCTAAGTAACAATTAAATTTTTTTTTCAAAACAAATTATGAAACTATGAAAATGTCGCAATATATATTCGAAGTGAACAATGTCGACTAGAATGAGTTATCAATATTTGGAGTGGGAAAGGAATAAACAATTTATGGATAAACTTTGTGAATAATATTTAAAAATTAACTTGGAACATTTTTTTCCTTCTCAAGACGGTCTTATAATCCGGAGCCCATGTGAATAACTCGCGATCAACCGGAAGATGGATGAGAAAGTAAACGTTGGGACTCCGGGACTGATGATAGGGAAGGAGAGCAATAGAACGTGAGGTGCAAGGGGTCTGCTACTTCCTCTCTTTGTCTCTAAGGGAAGAATAAAACGTACCATGAGAGCACATTGCCCTCAGCACAAGCTTCCCTTGGTTTAAGACTAAACCACAGGTCCCGAGAAAATTGTTTAGGGGAGTATTTTTGGAACCAAAATAAATGATTAATTTACCTAAAAATTAATCTTGTGAGAAGAATAGAATTTTTATTTTATAATAAAGTCCCTATCATAATTACTCATCAATAAAAAGTAGTTATGTGCACTGGCATCGCGTTCCTAGGTGTAGCTATTTTTAAAGTTGATTCGATTAAGTTGTCCAGGGTGGCTATCGCTAACAACCAGCGGTTATTACTTACTATTACCTAGGTATCGAAATATATCAGGTATTTTTCTTCTAGTTACTAGTACATTAAAGTACTCCTAAGTTATTTTTTGACATGTTTCGTTACCTAAAACTACTGGATGGTGGGTCGTAGGACCAGTACTAATTTTCTCGCTCTAAATACTAACGATCCTAAATATCAAGGGACTTGTACTATTATCACAATTTGAATTTGTTTCCCCACATTAAATATATTTTGATATCAGGGACCTTCAGCTTGCAAGTACCGGTAACTAGCACGCATGACCAAAGCACCAACCTTAGCTAAGATCCGCTTTCATTGTCCTTTATTGCGTAACATTCTTCCCAATGTTAAAATATGGAGCTTTGTCAAATTCATTTTTGGTGAAAGTATTACATGCTAAAGAGCAGGTTTTGTTGCTAGGTTATTTTAGGCCCTATCAGCTTTGTCAAATTCATTTTTGGTGAAAGTGTTACATGCTAAAGGGCAGGTTTTGTTGCTAGGTTATTTTAGGCCCTATCAGTTCATGACTACCGCGATTGAATGGATTACATGGATGATGGATTGATGAATTCGTTACAAACTGCGACGGTGTTGTAAATTTTAACACTGCATGCTTTCCGGCCTGATGGAAATCATTCGATAAGCTAAGATTTCACGTTTATGAGAATATATGATTTTATATAATATAATTATACCAAATCTTAAGATCATCCAGTTAATCGCGACCCAATTTATATTTGATTTCCCGGCCGCTGATGCAAAATTGAAGTTTTAGATAGCGGAAAAAAGTATAAATGGATAAATATCTCATGCAATTAGATATGTTAAAAAGGACCTTCAAGGTTCCCCAATCCTAATGCAAACTATTAAATCTCTTTTTCTTATTTCCCAACCCATTCCATTGGTACATGTAACACAATGTTAGCTCTAATTGTTTGGCGAATTTATAGCCACATATATATTATAATGTAGCATGTCATATTTTATCGGCGAGTCAGTAAATGTGTCAAATATCCAACTTACGTCTAAATTTATGCCTTGCACAGGGAAGAGCTGCGTGTGGGGAGGCCTGTCGTCTGGAGTGTAGCGGAAGAACTCATGGTCGTCCTTGTACCACTTCACCGAGTAAAGATTGGCTCCAGTAGTCCCCAAATCGAACCTGCACTCCAGGGAAGCAGACTCGCCCAACTCTGCTGTGTCCGGTACACTCAAGCCGATAAGACGAAGTCCACCTCCGTTTCCGGAATCTCCAGAGACTACACCTGTAAGTAACGTGATAATTGTCCTTATTGGTACAGACCAGAGAGCAGTGGTTCACAGATTATGGCAACCTGGAATACACTCCATTAGGTATATCTTTTTTTTTATAAGTTCGGCACGATTTTAGCATGATGCAGTATCCGTTGAACAAGATTGTTTAGCGTGAGGAGGTGAATGGCGTAAAATCTTCATTAAATGTTTCCCCCAACGTTCTCTCTACGCGCGTTCCCGTCTGAAACCTGTGCTCGCGTGCTACCGGTACGCAAAATCTGTAAATCTCCATGGAAACCGTTTCACTTTTGTCCACAATTATCTACCAATATTTCTTGTGCTCTTTTAAAACAACCAATGTAATTCTTTTTTTTGGATTATATGTGTCATTTCTTCTTTCATTCTCACAAATAGCTTCATTAGCTTTTTGAACTTTTAATAGGCGTAACCTTTTACCAGACCAAAACGCAAGAAAATTATATGCCTGAGAGAGAGGGTATTTATTGTTATTATATTAAATACACCAATTTCCGCCTTTTGAAAGAATTAATAGTGACTGCCCTCAAACTCGATTTGAATTAAATTACCATTTACTGATGCCTTAAATTGACCTCTTTTATGTTTTAAATTACGAATGACGACGGCTATCCGGGCACCCGGGTACCCGTTGCGAATGTGATGCTTGGGCCTTCGAGCTTTGAACCACGTATTTGAATTATAGAAAGCTCCATGTTTCCGAATTTTAAATTATGTATCTTGAAAATAAAAGGGCAGATTTTGATACAATAAAAATGGCAAGTATAAAAAAGAATGCCATTGTTATATTTCTATGCATAAAAATGTTAAATAATTTTAATGGTTTTCATGGGGATGAAAAGAATAACTAATGCTGGTGATGAAAATCCAACACCATCAGTTTTCCATGAATTTTAAATCATGTAAACTTCAATTTGCAAAGGTATTAAATAATGAGTGTGTATATTTCACTCCATAATAAATATCTCAAAAAGTAATTTTTTAACAAAAATAAAATTGGACGGTGTTAAACTTTTGACACTATTATTCTCGTCATTCGTGGTGTTTCTCAAATTCGATTCATTAAAAACTTTGTTTAAATATTAAGAGGGCATGTCATTTTCCTAGCCAGGTTATATTAAAACGATATAATAATATTCTAAAACGATCGTTTTTGCTATTGCGTAGCTTCATCCCTGAAGATGACAGATAACAATATACGGTTTCATTCATCTAAAATTGAAATCCATAGGGTCTTGGCATTAATCTTTTGAAACTCGGCAAACTTTTACCAATACGAAAAGGAGTGAAAAAGAGATAGGAAAAATAAAATTATCTGTAGGTGAAAAACATTTCCCCGCAACATATTTGCTTGGTGGATTCGTTAAAATGCTCAAGATATCGGGTTCATTTGTTCTGTGACGACAACGCCCTTTTCTCGCACAGACAGCCTTGACCCGCTCAACGGCC
>LYUA01001837.1:463099-474599 GCA_002093875.1 Calopteryx splendens | reverse complement strand
TATATATTTTTTTCAGTGACTGTCACCCCTACTCTGATGTGCGACTTTAACATGCCGTTGGGTACTGGGTGAGCTGTACCCTTACCTACTGAATCGAGCTTCGGGTTCATTACTGTTTTTTGATTTTGATAACTTGACTTAACTTGATAATTGGCCAGGTCTTGTGACATAGTAGACACAAATGTAAAGTAACACTCACTTTTTGAATTTTCGTCGGCTGCATATCTTCTTCAGAAGCAACGGTAAAAATAATGGATAATGTGGGTGGAAGAGTTAGAAGGATGAGCAATTTATGTATATACATGATTATAAAATTATTATTGATACATATACAAATGTAACATATTTTTGACCTTAAAAATCAGTTTTCTATATTGTAATCCCGAGGATGAATCAATGGAAAATAAACTTTAACGGATCACGCAGATTGAATTATAAATCAAAAGTGTGATGATTTACCAGTCTCTCTCGTAGCCTCCCTCGTATAACTCGTAGGCGCATAAGATGATGTAAAAAGTTCATCTTCTCGGGCGGATGAGAGAAACCGGCAACAAATCACGCACTCCTTTCTTTCTTTCCCATTCGGATTGCTGTTTGCTCATGTCTAGCCTCTATGTAGGCAACACTTACCTCCCATATTAGACATGGTTAATAACGCACACCAGCTCAGCAGCCAACTGAGTGTTGGTATAGTTGTCATGAACGAACTTTTATGCACTCCCATTTTCGCTGTCTCGATGGACATTCATTTTTTAATGTATGTATTCCATCTACTACCAACGTCATTTCTCCGCAACTCCAAATCTCTTCATCAGTTTCTCCATATAGTCTCAAGAATGTTGCCAAGTTGCACAGAATAATTTATGTGTTAAATTATTTCGCTTCTAAATTAATTCCCTATACTGTTAATATTCACATTCTTCTTACCAATCCCCATCATCCCAATTTTGGACGCATTATCCCTAAATCTCATTGTTTCAGTTACAGAACTATGTCTCTCTTGAGTCCCTTGTAGATATTGTAGACACTCGGCCACCAATTTTTTCATCGGCGGTGCTTAGGACAGATGATCATTTATATCCCCAATGATTACACCTTTTATATCAATGTATCCACCTCTCGCACATTTATCCAGAAAAATATATTGTTACGCATCTACGTAGGCATATATATTATCATATTTATATTTAAACCACTTCTTCGAGGTAAACAATGTTTTTCTCCCGATAATTTACTCCGTAATCTTTCTCTTGTGAGCCACCAAATGCTCCTGCCACTTTTTCAGAGGAATCCCTTCCCATACCAACCCAGTCATTCATACCATTGGAATATCAATAATTTATTTTGTATACAACACCGATGTAATTTTGTGGGATTGAAATGAGTGCAAAAAAGTATAAAAGCCAAGGATTCGAATACGCATATAGCTGGAGAACAAACGACACCAAATATGCCCAAGATAAGGAATTGTTAAGATCGATCAAGTCGGTAATTAAAATGAAGATGTTTTCCAAATTCAACTGTATTTCAGAAAAATATTTTCGATGCTCACTTTTATGGATGATAGGGCGGTTACTAATGAAAGGAAACCGTTATATCGAGCGTGATTGAAAAGAATTTCGTATATATGACCTGGGGTCAAGATGAAATACACGCGGCGGCTATGACTGAGAGATATTGTCGGTCTGTTCAATCGTGCACAATCAGTATCCCCGTAGGACGAGATATCCGACATTCTCAGTATTCTTCATTTTCACTGTTGAAATATGTTTCTAAGGCAAGAACAAATCACAATGAACTCTCGGCTGCTTTTCTAATTTAGCAAATGAATGCAAAATATATTAATTTTTAATTATTTGCTGTTGTGGATTGCATTGTGTATTTTTACTGAGCAAAAACTACCTTTGTCAAAACTCTGACAAACTAATACAACTAAGTGCTATTAGAAAAAAGTCTAAAATTTAGATATTGAAATTGATTGATTGATATTGATGGATTTGAAATTCATTGCAATATGCAGTTCCAGCCAAAGCCATTGCTTTACTAAAAATGATAATAACGTGGTGCACGAGTATGAGGTCTATGTTAAGAGCGACTTTTGTGTGTTCTGGATAAGTTTGATGTTTTTCATAAGAATGCATCTTTGTGGAAGATTTGGAGCACGGAAGAGTTTTCCATACCTAAATAAATAAATAAATAAAGGCTTTGCGGGCGATGTACAAAATTTAATCCAAGGTTTTGACCCGGAAGTCTTGTTAAGGTTACGTCTCGCTTTTATTAGTTTTGTCTAGGAAATAAAAGCATGGGGGATATTTTAATGGTGGATTAGCTACCCGTCCTTTAAAGTGACCTAAAATCAGGATTTACTTTACCTGATCCGGAAGTGAACTAGCTAGAATGATATGTAAGCATAAGTAATAAGCACAAATGTGCGGATGTAATGTCATCAACAGTAGCTGAAACTTCAGTCCATTGATAAAATCGTTTGACGCCCCTAATTTTCTCGTGCACTCTTCGCGTTTCATTTCGAACCCGGATTAATAGATGAACTGGAGTGGAAGGGCATCGTAGGCGGCTATAGAGCCCGACGACTGGCTGGGAAAGTTCTCGGTTTGCAGCCCTTGACTGTAGATATGGACACTAATTAATTTCCGTGATAGGAGGCACGGTAGTTCAGGGTGTTTGCGGTGCTGTAGGCCTGCTCTCTAAGTGGTGTCTTGAAGCGGGGGAAAACAAACGCGGCACGCAAATGGAATCGTGAGGCTCATTATTTGGTGGGCAAACCTTCAGCGAGGGAAAATTAGAGCGGAAGGAAGGAAAGAGGAAGGGAACGAGAAAAACAATTAAAAAGGAAATGCAAACGTATTCGGCGCATTTATTTCCTCATGGATCAAGTTTCTCTTAAGTGTCAATTAAGGTGGTTTCCAGTTTGCATTATAATTATGTCTACTGTATGTCGCTGCACTTTTTAAGGGGTCATAAGAAGCAGACTAATAACTAATGAGTAAATAGTCTATAAAATAATGTCCATTTTAAAATTAAATCAAGAGAAGGCCTTCATACAAAGCAACAAAATATTTTTAATTTGAATTACACAATAAATAAAGTTTAATTATATAATTACCAGTAAGCATTTTGATAAATTTATCATTAGATTTATCAATAAATTAGTACCTGTGTAAAACATATTTGGTTGTTCTCACATGTACGTATGTCCAATGCTGTCAATATTGATTGCAGCATATTGATTGAATTATTCAGTAAAATTGGAAGCTGCCAGGAAATATCAGCGTCAAGAATTAGGTAAGAACCACTTCATATTAATCGAAGGTGCCAGTCACCAATTTATTTTGTTTTGTCTCTTCATAAGCCTATATTTTATTGTAGAATAACACTATATGTCTCCTAAAATTTTTCCCATTGAGCTAAACTCCAGTTTTTTATGTTCAGCATGCAGATTCGTAACGTCAGCCGAGAACACCAAAATGAGTTTTTGACAGCCAAATTTTCAAGAGTGTGTAGTTAAAATTATAGGACTAAGTATTTATTTCGTCACTCCTTTGGTAAAACCTTTGTTAAGGTTAAATTAAAACAATTTTATTATTGCGACTCTGATGAGCTCGATATATATCTTAATAAAATTGTTTAAACAGTAACCAAATGTTTTCTCAGTTTCAATTTTAGTCAGTAGAATTAGTTGGCTTGATATGCTACATATATTTCTGGAGAAACCGAACGTAATCCGGGGGGATAACTATGGAGTTTCCCTTTTCCCCAGGTGATTCAATAATTCCATACCATGTCGTGCAATGGGAAAAACCTATCTATCCTTTCAAACTGAATATGCTAAAATATTTCAGTTTAAACTTTTGTGGAACATTTTCTGTACAAGACTGAATATTAATCTGCAGCCTAGTACTAGTTCAGGTCGCTATATCATTATTTCGCCGAATATAGGCCACTTACAAGTCCTATCTATCTCTAACTAAATTTAGATGACAATGGGTAAAATTTAAACGGGAACGAATGGCTATTAGTTGTTGGGGAATTAAATGAGAAGAATATCGAAAGTCATAAATTGCAAATGGCGGTCAGTAGGTACTACCCTTACCTATGGTAGTCCCTAAGGTCATGTATGCCACCTGATTCTCGGTAAAATCCATAAAGAAGGAATTTACCATAAAATGTCTGGGTTTATATTCGTATTAAAGTGTAACTGTCAATGTAATTATCCATACATTTTTCCGAAACCAACATGACGCCTTTTTGGTGTGGTTAACCAAAGTGGGGGCTATTTTTAACGCTTCGTGAAACTCAAAATTCATTTTTGACTTGTTTCATCCGTTTAAAAATTCAATTTATTTTTTTTCTTATTAGCAAACATTCTACAAAGGGAAATTTCGTGATTCATACCTCCCGTTCTTCATGATTTCCTACTCGTTCATCGAGCGTGAAATAACGACGTGGTAGATGCAATATGAAATGGAATATTTGGTTAGAAGGGAACAATAGATTAATATACCTACTACACTGAATATGGTGCCGTTATGGCCGTGAGTGTGAGGGCTTTTAATTCATTGTCTGTTTGTGGAAAATGAGATGTGAAAGGGAGGAACAAGAGACATAAATGAGTTTTGAGACAATAGGTTCTGAAGGTAAACTAACGTACTGGTTGTAACAAACAGTCATTCGAATCTTTTCGTCCCTTGTTTTCGCCATCTTCTCGGAAAACCACGGTAAAGTAAATGCCTAGACCGGGAGACAAAGACCGAGGTTAAGTCCCGTATTGATAGTCGTCCCCCAGCACTGAGACCTTCTTAGGAACCCCCTACGTCAAAATTTATCACGTTTCTTCCTAGCACTGAGATTTCCTGAGGTGCCTACTGCGTGAAAACCCATGGGATATTTTGACGCAGGGGACTCCTAGGGACCCCTTCGAACTGAGGGACGACTATTAATACGAACCTAAGTGACAGAGACCTTGCAAATTATTGGCTGCATTCGTATCCTCCGGTTGCATCAAAATAATTCCCCCAACGCATCATACGCGGCTTTTCCGCTCGTTCTCCTGCACTCGCGGTGTTCTTCCATCGTGATTCGCCCACGTGTCACCCACGTTGTTGAAATCATGGCTTATATCTTATATGCCCATTCCGCATTTAATGAACATATTTAAGGGAGAAATGTGAATCTCAAATAAATTTTAAGTAATTTTAATGAAAATTAAGTGTCAATAGCATCTTAAATAATCATTTAACCCCTCAGAAGCAAAAAAAAAGGCCTTAAATTAATCCGTCGGGTGAATTTTCATTTATGATCTTCTCAAATTCATATCCCTCTGTTGTAAATTATAAAAAAAAAGTTTGGAAGCACAAGAACGGCATAGTGAATATGTTGAAGTCTATTCATTTTAGACGATCAAATGACGTTCCGCTGTAATTAACAATAATAATAAAAATAATTGAAAGTCTGAAACCGAAATGAAGTAAATTGCTACCAAAGAATACCAAGTAAGTAGGTATCGTTACGTCCAGCTCTCTCTCATATTTTTGTTTTAAACTTGGATGTTTAAGTCAAGATAATTATTGGTGCAGATTGAAGCCAGATTGGTTATCATTTCCACTCAAGGAATAAATGGTCTTTGGTCCTTTGAGACCCAAATTAATTTAGAACCATTGTCGACCAAGTCTTCCCAGCTCAACCGATTCAACTTAGTAGAGAAGCGGCCCCAAAGATTAGCTACTGATTGCCATTTAGCTCACTCAATGGATTCGTACCCACCCCACTAAGTTCTAATTGAGCATTTTAACCGAAAAATGCAACTCAGTTGCCACGATGATGGCTGAAAGTGTTCAGAGGGAATAATTGAATGCCATACCATCGTCGTCCTAGTGCTAAATGAAATTAATCCTCCGTCTTCACTTCGCCACGGCTCAGCGCGGAAAACTTCAGCGCCGACGTCGGGTAGGAATTGAAGGGGTGAAGTCAAAGTTTCGCCGGAGAGGGAATCGGGAACTGAAAGGTAGGGGAGGGTGGGCAAGGTGCAGAAGTTTTGCAGGGGGATGAGTGGATCAGAGGGTTGATGAGAGGTGACGAATCAAACTTCGCTCTCTCCCTCTCCCGTATATTTTTTACTAAATAACTATTTGCTCGTGGTACCAATCCTCCAGTGTTATAACTGATTAAATATGAAAATTTATAATTATTACACTACCATTACTGTCATCGTATAATTGAAAATATTTCGAAATCACCGGGTAACGTAAAAAGTTAAAAACATGTTCTACAGGACTATGGTGGTAGATTAAATCCCAGCAAACAAAGCCGAAAATAATGAGAACAAAATCCCAGGCAGACGGTAGCTTTAAACAAGAGTCTCGTGATTGAAAACCCTTTCATCAAGGATTTACAATATAAATTTTCCATGTTTTTTCTGACGGGCATTCTGTAACTTATTTCCTTGTCCATTCTGGGTCTTTTCTGATCCCGACATGTTTCCCAGCAAATAAATTATGGGGCGGTATGTAATTTTCTCTGTGAATACTACTAGTACGCATTTACGTTTTTTAAATGTAATATTTCGGTTCTAATCTTTAAATCTTCTAAAGTTTTAATCTTTAAAATCCATGCATTAATTTATTCTGATGGCCTGAATAAGGTTTCTCGGATCCATTTGTCTCACTAGGAGATCATTCTGATTTCGTTACTCCGTCTTTATCTCCATCATTACCCCCCCATTCTCCCCTTATCCTCAGTTATTCCACCCTCTCTCTCTCTCAATTCTGTCTTTCTCCGCATTATCTTATTCCAAACTACTCATGGAGTTTAATTAAAAAATGTGTGTAGAGTTGTGGAATCTTGGAAAGATTTAAATTAGTATTAAAATATTGCGTAGTTTAGATTATTTCTCACTTGAATTCATATTAAGAAAGTATTAATCATCCAACTTCTGAGTTTTTTTCAACATCTGCGGGTAAAGAAAATAAACATCTGTCTGCACCTTAACTTTTAAAATATGGGAAAATGTGTGTGTTAAATGAAGCTATTGCGCTCAGTCAGTGACTTACACAAAAGTTTCGTGGCCTACGACTTTAGCATTTGGAAAATGGTTGAGCATCGACGTAAAGCCGATCTAAAAGAGTGAAAAATTCCGTAGAAGTTCTCCGAGAAAAGTTTTCCTTGCAAATCAGAAATCAATGGGAAATACCTAATTCGAGATTTTTTAAAAAATGAAAATTCTTAAAGAGTTTTCAGTTAATTTTCTGCTTATATCCCTAATTCCATTTTACATGCTTCCGAAACCATTTTCACTACTTCAATCTTTATGTTGCCACGTTGAATTTATTTGCTAAGGTCGCTTGGGCGATCATATAGCATGAAAGCACATCAACAATATAAATTATCGTTCTGAAGGGTCATAAACCTCTGGAAATACTTTTATGTGAGTTTAATTAATAACTTCTAAACACTATAAGATGATACCGACATTAATGCGAAAGTATACAACTTGTGAATCACTTTAATTTCACTTTATAAATTGATCAATGGTGACAAATTATTTCAGACATATTTTAACTTGTATGTGAATATTTTCAAATATGCTAGTGTACATAAAGGTAATAACAGACATGCATGATGTATCTGGGTGAGGTTTCGATAGTATTATTGATTGTATGGCACCAGCAATCAAAACACCGCAACTAGTATCCGAAACCAACGAGGCCATTTGGGACTCCCGTGAAAATCCCATGAAGGCCCTAGCCAAGAGTTACAGCCGACGTCTAGGTTCTCTATTGATGTCACATTGGTCGATGTAAATGAAATGGAATTTGGAGAAATAGGTCACATAAAAAACAGCTACGACTACGGTATATGCTGCCCAATTAAAATTGTGTAACGGTGGGAGACATGTTTTAGGGATATAAACAATAATTTCCGAGGCTGAGCGTCCCTTATTTTGCTTTCGCTTTTATTTTTAACTATTAAATTTTGGATTTATTGCATACTAAAATGTAGCGTGTTTGAATATTGATACGCAATTCTGAAACTTTTAACTTTGAAAAGTTGACCCCACGGTTTCGTTAGCCATCGCCTTCTAGCCAACGTCCTGTGAATAGGAATGAGTTCATTTGACCATCTTCAGAAGCGTACAATATTGTACATTAATTTTCCTTGCTTTTTAGTCAAAGTTAATTGAAAAATAAACTCATTATTTTCTCTGCCTTAATATCACTATACGTGTTATGCTGCTACTTTCCGTTTATTCGTATAAAGTAAAAGGGATATGAGGACATAGGTATTCAATTAAACCGAATCTTTCACTAACCATGACTGTACTAGTTAGTCTAAATGCTTTTCTTTTTGAATTCCCAATACGCAGACATGGGGAAGTATCTTAACGATGTAGAAAATCGATTCCCGGATTTCAACGGAAATGTATGCATTGAGGTTTCTTGAACTGGTTTTGATCATTCCTGGAATATCCATGTGCCTATGAAAGGTTCTTTGTGCGCACGACAACTCACAAATTATCAATCTGAGCAAGTCGAAATTTTAAGCTTTGCAAATATTTTATTTTAGAGTAGACGAACTGGATTTTGGAAAAACTCACCGGAAACCGACCGTGTTTCCACTCCCAGCATTGACGCCACCCACCAAAAAACCATTATAAAAAATTTTACTCTCCGGGAACTAGGACTATTTTAATTTTTTCCTCAGGGAATGTGCGGAGTGGGTATATGGAAAATTTCTTGGTGGGACCAATCATTTGCTCATTTAAAAATGAAATAATTGATAAACACCCTTGGGACATAAACCAATATATAGATGAAGAACTGACTTACCTATTTCTCTCCACCATTTGCCGTATGCCGCACTAAAGATCATGAAAACGCCGTTCATGTACGAATGTTTAAGTGGCTTTACCAGTCATTTGAATATGGTGAACACAGCAACCGCCGTTGATGCTCCTATCGTATTTTCCGTGTTGTATTGCATCAGGTGAGGGTTTATTAATGGGTATTAAACGCATTAAACATGGCTTGAAGAAAGTTTGGAAAAACATTGAGAGTAAGATTTAATACTAACTTGCTGAAAATTTTAGCTTTGCGCGAGCCTCGGTTCGTTTATTAATGAACATAAACCCACATGCAAATATAATGGGATCTCAATATTGAAATATTAATGAAGGAAAAGTCACAAAAAATCAGTATTTTCTGTAATTTTATTCGACCAAAATATAGAAAAAGACTCGTATTTATATCTTCTTCGGCATGAACATGAGAAGATATTTACTCCGAATTTTTTATTCAAGTGGTAGTACTTAAGTCAATGAAATTAACTAATACGTATTCAAACCAAACATTTGAAGCGTGTAAGATCAAAGTATGTTTTTTTTAAAGCTTATGATGGCAAAGGATAGCAATACTCTGGCATTCATTGAGAATCCACATGAATCACTTTACGAGTAATCATAGTTATTCACTTGTCTATTTGTATTGTTCACATTGGTGTTACGAGACGCATATTGGAAAACTCCTTAGAGCTATCTCTGAATAGTAAAAAATATTGATAAATGTAGCCTTAATTTAACCACGAGTGAAATATAAACTTTCGTACGCCTGTCATAACATACAAAATGGTTACTAAAGTAGAAGCATGAAGAAAGTCATGCGGACACCATGTCAGATTTTTCAGTCATGTCCTTTGCAATTAACTAGAGAAGTGCCTTAAATGGAAGATGAAATATTCAAAATTACATTAATTATGAAATACTAGCAATAAAAGTACTTAAAAACTTAAATAGAATTTTTATTTTCAATTGTGTTGCTATTATCTACTTTGGGCATAAGTCAACTATTGCAGTGTAAGAATCCACATTGCCCCAAAATTTTCTTTTTCTGGCCTGAAAATATAAATTTTGTACGAAGCACAAATATCCTATATTATTAAGCAAAAAGTATAAATATAATCACTGGGAGAAATATCGTATCAAATAAATTCGTTAATGCATTAAAATAATTTTTATTCCAATAATTACGGAGAATTTGCCTCCAAATCTCTCAGCCTGGAGGCTGCATTAATTATATATCTTCTAATACTGTTAACTATTTGGTCTCCAATGATTTCACTGTTTACGATTATTTAGTTAATAAAACTTCCACGAAGTTAAAGATAGGAATTTTTATGCATATTTTTTAGAAAGTATTCCCATCTTTATATTAACCATTCCACTCATTTTATAAGCTATTATGGGAGGCAGCCAACACCTGAGGTAATTTGCTCTATTAGAGGTAGGTGGGTAATATGGTAGAGGTAGGAATTCCAGCGAATGGAAGAAGGGTGGATGGAAACTCGGCATTAGTTTGCTTTTAACTAAGGGCGCCATGGGGACCACAGTTTAGAGTCCCATCCAACGGACTACGCGCAACTTGAAGAGCTCTCCATATTGTACCGAATTAGGGATAGAATTACCACTGAAAAAAAAATTGCTACACCCGGGATTCGAACCTTGGCCCTGTGGGTGAGCGTCCAGGGCTCTCTCCGCAAATTTCAGGAACCGTTATAGAGGCGTGCGATAGTAATTAGTGTTTGAAAGAATCTTGTGCAGAATCCCACCCGCATATTTCATTTCATGTAGAATTTCACATTATAGTTTATTGTGATGAAGTTAGATGCCTTGAGGAAATATCGATACTTCCGTTTATCGTCTTGGTCACCCATTTTTGTTACCCGCCTGAAATTCTATAATTTCCGTAAAAATAACTAATGGAAATAGAAATATAATAGCAGGATTTTCTGCTGAAATCGGCAGTAGGAATCGGTTACCAAAGATGTAGGTAGGTTGTTTCGTATTTTATTTCATTTGACTGCTATTTCAGGAGGCGTGGTAGTGTAGTGAGATTTGGAGCGTTCGGCTACCGACCGGATCCCTGGTTTAAATTCCGGGTGATGCCTTAGCAAACACAAAGCAAAAAATTCAAGTTTCGTGATATTGATCCTAGATAATCCAAGGGAACCTCAGGTAGTATGGAGAAAAGAACATGTCACCCTACCATGATGTGTGAATATTACCTAAATGTCATAGGGCTTAGTAAGCCTTTAAAAAGGAAATACTCACAGTGTCATTCCTAAGGTATAGTATTATAATATTTCAGTTAATCTTAGTGTTTCCTTGATTTTTCAGATCACTCTAAGTTTACATGCTTGGGAATGTTTCAACATTTGCGTGACTGGTTTGCCAGAAAGGGTAACAACGCTCTCTGTTGGAGGAAAATCCTAGAATCCTAGCTAATGGATTTACTCGGCTGAATTTATTTAGAAATATTTTCCTTAAACATTTCTCACAGAGGTAGGCATGGGCACTCCTGTAATTTATTTTACGAGACGAATAGTAAGTCCTAATTGTAATTAATAGATGATAAATAATAATTAAGAGTAATAAAGAGAGAAGCTGAAGACAGAAATCACAATTAGAGAAGTGAAATTACAGCAAGTGGAA
>LYUA01001837.1:373922-385847 GCA_002093875.1 Calopteryx splendens | reverse complement strand
AGGGGGGGGGGGTGGTGGTGTCCCACCAAACGGAATGCAAACGAAGTAATTTTTTGGGCACCAAGGGCGGCGCGCTTCCAATTAATTTGCCGGGCGCGCGATATGGGATTTTTATTCGTTGTATTCCATACATTTAGGAGATAAATTGGAGAAGTGTCCACAAATAAGGGAATGTGGAAACGAATAATGTCAAATTCCACCTGAATCGCCCATTCATGCTTCCAGCTGAAAGGAGACATTGCATGTCAGCGCGGAGCTTAACCCTTTCGTCCAATCGGCCAGCTTATTTCTAATGTATTTCATTGCCTCGGGCGTCACTTTTTGGGAAATATATAAATATATTAAAATGAAGTCTACTGCAATTTCCGTAGCTTATTAAAATTCCAACGACCAATGTTTCGACGACCTAGCCGTCAATATCAAGATTTATTTCAATTCATTCTTCCTTAATTTCCGGCCACAATGGGTCGAGGAACTTCGGGGTAATAAGATTCCGGAATTATTCTCCAGATAAAATGAAGGAAGTATTTTAAGGTTCCTAATTTTGATATGACGGCAATTTATTAAATACAAAATATTTTTCCGGTTTAAAATTGGACCTATAGGTATTTAAGACCGTCGAATTGACAAATGTGACCAAACTTAGCTCGTACCTTTATTATTATTTGTTCTGCGCCGTTTTTGCCAAATGAACTTAATAATCAACGGCCAATAACATCTTTGCGTTTGACTTGATAAAAATAAGGCTTCTTGTTATCAGTCACCCAGAAGTTGTAGCCTTGCATTCATGACTATGACGCGATGCATACCTTCCCGGTAAAATATTCCGGAGGCAAACAATTTCAAAAGCTGTTCTAACAATAAGAGTGGGTTTTTATGAAAAGAGCGTCGGTTTCAGTGAGTAAATACAGGGTAGTGGACGTGAAAATCGGTCATGAATTCCTTAGAAGTGTGGCGAAAGCTGGGAAATACGTTGATAGCGTGACCCCACTGAGGTTGGGCATCCTGTGAGTAGGAAGAGTTAAATGGGTTTATGAGTATAACTAGATGGCACGTGAAACGACCGATTTAGAACTTTATAATCAGGTAAACAGCAGAATATACCAGAAGTGTTCATCATATTGAGGAAAAAGCTGTAGAAGAATGAAGTAGTTCTGACAGTGTCGTGCCATATTCCTTATGATAAGGTAACAAAGGGAGCCAAAGGACACTAAGAGAATCCAGTTTTCTGCGCCGATGTAGAACCATAGAAAAAAGAATTAGAAGTATGTTGGAACGTGAAAGAAGACCTCAACGTAAAAAAGGAAAGTGTTACCTAATCACACTGGGCTTCTGTAACTCGGTGGTTAGAGAAATCAGAAAGAAATGGTTCAACATAGGAGAGTAGATAGTTGACAACCAAGACGAAAACGAAGAAAATACCTAAGAAGAAAAAGAAAAACAATAAAACAGCATACAACCTGGAGAAGTGCCACTTCCTAGAAATAAAAACGAAATAGAATAAAATCGGGCATGCGAATGAGAATATATGAGCTCTATAAAAAGGGGTGGGGCATTGTTTTTTCAGTGTTAATGCTCTAGACTTCTAACAGCTGGGCCTGGGTTCGATTCCGGGTGGTGCCTCTAGGTACCTACTCTCAGATTCACCCAAGCTGTGTGGTGATTATTCGGGTACTAGATCTTCCTGAGATACTGCAGGCAGCACAGGGAATGGAACTGTCCCCCGCCCCTCCACCCTGATGTGTGAATTTCACACGCTCCTGGGCTTAGTATTGGGGATGAGCTCAACTCCCACCTATCAAACCTAATTCGGGTTGATTACTGTGGTGTTGTATCAAGGGGGAAATCTCTGGAAGGGTAACATCTCGGTTTGACCCTAGTTCGTGTTAGGTGAGCATTTGAGGTTCGCCGCACTATCCTGTTTCCTATTTATGCAAATCTGTAAGAAACAAGATGCTCTAACTTCATAAATTCCACTGAAATGTAATTATATGCATCCACTTGTCTAGAAATATATGTTTCACCCAATTTTTTAAAATACATCTATATTTTGATGGATTTGTTTTTTATGTATGTTACTCAACCGGATAAGGTGAGCTTGGGAGGCTCAGTGAAACTTTTGTATTTTCACCGTGTCTGATGGCGTATATTAATGCTCAAAATACCATTCGTGATTATACAGAGTAATTTGACGGTCAGATTGAGTATTTCAGATTTTTTTGTCATAGAATGAGAGCATCGAAATGTGTTTGTATCGGTACACTTTTTATTATTTTCGCGATGAATTTTCTTATCCTGCAAAATATCTGGAGGGTTGCCTTCGCAACATATTCGTCATCGTTATGGAATGACCGATTGGTTAGTGTTCAAGTCATATAACTTCCTCTTTCTTTCCTATCACTTTGTATTCCTACTGAATCCCCGATGAGTGTTCTTTAAATAAGCTGTTGATTCTCCCCGAGAAAGACTGGGTTGCTAGAGAATCCGGCGTGTGCATGTGTCTGTAACACAGTTGTGCAGTGTTTGTCAGCTATTCAATAAGGCTGTTTTATGCTGATATTTTGTAAGCATCTTAATCATCTTTCTGGAATTTTAATACATTTAGTCACTAAAAAATTTAGATTATTGACGTAAATTGAAAATTAATGTTTCGCTGCTAATCTTTAGCTTCCATTAGTTGAAGGGATATAGCTACAGAAAATATTGTAGTATTCAGAAATGGATGTATGTGGCGAATATCTTGTTAATGATTCGGTGCCAGCTTGTTCTGAGGATGATAACGTAAGGCCTCGGAATGCAGTGACATCCACGAGGGATCTGACCCATATTGTACTGATGAGAGTCCGAAAATTATTGAATACAGAGGAATAAAAGCGTGACTACTTGGACAATTGCTCCTTATCCAACTGGACGAACTCGCGAATACAACATCATAAAAGGTCCCTTGAGTGAAATTATCCTTCCACCTGTCATGAGATTGGAGGAGCCCCCGATTCATTTTGACTTGCATTCACTACAGCTGCGGTATATTTGATTGCAAATATCTCAATTATTGAAATCGAGCGTGTTCGGGAACCAGGATCTAACATTCAAAATTGGAAAACGGTTGAAAAAAGATTTAAGCATCCACTCTCTGGTTATTATTGAAAGTAGGTCACCTCAAATCAGGTCACTGCCACAATGGACCATTATTGGAGGAAGTGTGGATCACCAATAAGTACTACTTAATAATATGTTTAACCTCAATAATAAATATAAATATTTCCTTATATTTTTGCGGTGTAATGATAGAAAAATGTTAAGTGAACGCAGAAGCAGAGATAAACTCAAGCTTGCATGTGATTTTTTTTGAAGAAATTAACTCCAATCTAACGAAATGTTATATTTCAGGCGAAGATCTGACCTGAACATTTGTAAACCTGAAGGAAAAACTTCAAATTAATGCAGAAGAATAGGTAAACTGTACCCTATTCGTGATATACTGAAAGAACTAAACTCAAATTTAACGAAATATTACATGTCAAGGGAGAAGCTGACCGTTGACGAACAACTGATATTCTTTCGTGGTCCTCAATCGAGCAAACCTTAATATTGATTTTGATTATTATTTCACGGGCTAAATTAATTAACTAGCTAACATCTTCAGCCAAATAGTCTTACGATGTAGGAATCATAAAAAAAATTTAAAGGTTCATCCTTCCCTCAAATTCATCCCCAGGCAAACAGGGGAAGAGGCTTCCTCAATTTTAGGGTTCACTAAAGGAATTATATTTTCGTCATTTCCGCCTAAAAAGAGGAAAGGCCTCCTCATCTCCACAATGCACAAATCTTGACTTATCTCTGAAAATGGAAAACTGGAAATTATAATGCATGATAGTGACACAAGGAGCGCCGTGGCCCAGTGGGTGGGACGGCTGAATTACTGAAATAGGGCACGGGTTCGAATCCCGGTGAAGCCTCTGAGCACCCTCAGCTTCACCCAAGCTGTGACCATTTTTCAGGCACCAGGTCATCCTGAGAAATCACAGGTGGTACAGGGAAAGGAGCTGACGACCCTACCCAGATGTGTGAATTTCACACGCCGTTGGGCTTAGGTAGTGCTGGGTGAGCTCTCTACCCCCATTTACCAAACCGGCCTTCGGGTTGATCACTGTGATTGATGATATAGTGACACAAATGGAGGTTTGCACACATTATACCAAATTGCTCATGAGTATAGGTATGCGTAAAAGAAGACGAATCGCTGGTCTATCGTGTATTTCATGAATGTACCGGTTGCGTACGGAATCGTTACATATCTTCTTTGGTGACGCCAAAATTTTAAATAGAACTGGATAAAAATGATTAAATAGGACCTTTTAGTAAGACAAAACAATATGTTTTAATTAAATCGAGGGATTCACTAAGCTTAAAACTTATAGAGATCCCATTATTGAGTTGGTGAAAGAGGTAGTTTTGTCGGGAATGTTGGAAGAAAATAATGAATGTAGGACGCACCAAATATTATTCATGAAGTCGAGAGTAGCATTATAATATTCCAAATTATCAGGTGAAGGCTAAAAATAAAAACTGGTATTTATTTGAAAAAATGATAATTTTAGTTTTGGAATAGCAAGTAAGCGAGCAGGTCATAATCTACACACCGATGTCAGGAAAAAAACTACGTATGTCCAAAAGTCATCACTCATGACGTTCGTTCTTGGACCTAGTGTACAATGCTGATTTGAAAAAGATGTTAAATTAATGGCAAAAACGTAAAATGGATTACAGCGATGAATCTTCACTCTCTCAAAATGGAGAGCTAAAGAAAATGTTTTACTTAGATCTGGAGTGGAGTAGGTATCAAGGATCTGTAGTGATCTCACGTGCACTGTTCAATAAGTACTTAGAAAAATCATCAAAGGAATCGCAAGTTGTGGGAGTCGAAGTAATTTAGGTGAACGGTAATGAACCTAACTTTTCGCATTTCTCAGATGAACTCGTTATTATAGAAGAAGAATCGAGAGCACTTACAAGCCTCCTTGAGCCCGAAGGATGTAAAATGGAAATCAATAGTGGGAAAACTAAAATCTTAGTATGCGGAAGAGAGTAGCTGAAGTTGGCTTTGCGGTGCAGATAGAGAAATTAGGCCAAGGAGAATCTTTCATCAGCATCACACGGCATAGAAAAGGTGAATAGCGAGTGAAGATAGCTTTAATTAATCAGGTTTTCATGATAAAGAGCCACTATTATGCTCAAATATACGAGATATTACGATAAATAACGGATGCAGACAAGGAAACAAAAAAACATGAAACCATTTTTTTTGGAATATGGCACACCATTCATCTGAGAAGTAGACCATTTAAAAAATGGACTGATAAGGAATAGGCAGTGCCTTTGGAACTTGATCAAATGAAAAAAAATGTAACTCGCAGAAGGCTAGTCAAGAAAAGGGGCATATGAAGCATTGAATTCAAACTAGGAGTGGAATTGGCCAACAATTTCAGTCAATAATTAGTGCTTTAAGAATGGTAAGAAATAATTTGATTAATCTATGGGAGAAATGTGAATTTTACATCTTGATTAAGTAATTCTCTCGTAATTTTGTGTTTGGTACAAATTTAATCACTATTTCTCCAACCCGCTCGAACCTGGTATACTTTCTGTTTTTAGTTAATTTTTATGATAGAAAATACTCATGGAAAACCATTCTCATTCACCCCCCGCAAGAGTTAAATATGATATTTATTTCTACTTCCAAAATATTCCATCAGGGTTTATGCCCTAGGTGTTCTAGAATCGTCTGTGAAACGCATTCAATGGTGGAATTTCCTCAACAGTTATTTTAATGTGCGGGATCTAGCTTGTTTGAAACTCATGCACATCAATTCCTGCCCCGTTTTACTCTCATTCTCTTCATATTCTTAGAGTCTTCGTCGAGTCCCTGGGAATACAAGGGGGCACTACTGCTTTATAGAATGCTGTCTCGAGCGCCGGAAATATAGGTGGATGGGATGCGGCGCCGAATTAATATTTCGTCCCGGACACCTTGACGTGTGGCTACGACCCCCTCTTCCACCCAAACGCCTTGAGCTCCTTCCAGAGCTCAGAAATGTCAAATGTCGTTTTTATGACACCGCCCCGTAGGGTAAGAGATATACCTTGATGTTGACTCCGCAATGTGCCGCAATAAAACATTCATAACTCTTGTTCCTTTCTTTCACCCCACTACTCCTGGTTCCCTCCTTCGCCAAATTGCGGGCTTTCTCTTCCCCGACTCCCTCTCCCCCAACCAGACCCCCGTGCCCCCACCCCAAATTCCACCGATCGGATCGGTGACTTTCTCTTCCGATCATTCGGAGCAGAAAAGTGTTTAAGGGTTGAAGAAAAGAAGGGAAAGACGATGGGGATGGTGGGCGAAGGAGAGACGAGTGGGCAGGGAGAGAGGAAGAATGGAGGGATGGAGCACCCGACGAGTTCAAATCGCCAGGCCTCCTTAACCTCCAGCCATCTATCTCCCCGCTGGATTGCGCTATTGTCGCAGTCGATTGGATCATAAAACCATTTACTTTAGTGCTCTCGCCTTGGAATTGAGCCGCTGTTTGGGGGCTGGAGGGGAGTAAGCGGGGAACGAAACCGGGGCAGGGCAAAGCGAGGATGGGCTTGGGAGAGATGCAGTAGGGCCCGTCCGGCCACTGAAATCACCACATGAGATGAAATAAGAAATTCCGCATCAATAAACACAGGCATTCTTTAAATTCACAGAAGATTGAACTAGATTTTCGGAAATGCTTTGTTGACCCCATAAACAATCAAAAAACACACTCACCAACGTTTTTCTTCAGTCGCTTGAATTACAAAAATGCCATTTACCTCTCAGGATCGTAATTTTCACCAAGTAGCCTACAATTTTTTTAGTACCGTTATCTTATCTGAACACAACACTATACCAGTATAGTCCCAGGCTAATATGAGCCTCCAATGGAGTAATTTCGACGATAATCAACTTGGTTTTCCGTTAACAATATTTGTCTGCCAATTTGGCTTTTCATCAATCAATTCCATCCTAAGTTCAATTTCAGCATCAACGATTTGCTTCCAAATTATTATCTAATAGACTAACGATTTGATATGATAATTAATCTGAGTGCCTATCACTTCAAAATGAAGATGCCATGTAATAGGGAGAATAACCCGAAAGCACAAGTCACACTATGGCCCCTTAATGCTTGGATTTATATATATACACACTTTTTAATTGGATAGAATATTTTTATACTACGGTAGAGGCAAAAATGTCGTCACATGACGAAGAATGATCTTATAAATAAACTAGTTGGTTGTCTCAAAACTGTACATCGTAAACGTAGTTGTTTATTCGTCTCGCAACGTTTTACGTAAATTTTAGCAAATGGTACCAAGCATTGAAATGATAATCCGTTCCGTTTTAAATAAGAACAATTATTATTTATTAAAGGATGCTATTTTATTTTTATTTATTTCTAATTTGTAATAAATACATGTATCGTGGAATAATAAAGCTTTCGAATTATTTTCAGCACGTTACTGTGGAAAACGAATGAATTGTAATCACCATATATTTATGAATATTAGAGGAATAAAATATTATTTTCATGGGTGACAATGGGTTCTCTTAATAAGCTGTCGCATATAAAAATTGAATGAAATATTGCCAGGGTACATATATATATATATATATATATATATATTAGTAATAACAGGGAATATATTATCATTAGTTGTGATGCAAATATGATCAAATATAATAGAAATGATTCCATGAGAGGCAAAATGCAACCAAGAACCTTTGAAGTTGTATTTTTTTAAACTCGTACGGGTTAAATATGAATGCATAAAATGTCAAATAACTATAAACTATTTATCTTGATAAAGAGGTTTTTGCGGTGAAAGCGGATCGCAACATGTGAATCTATGATTTCAGGAAGCCTTAAAAGAAAAATTCACCGCGTGATAAATTTAACTCATTTTGTTTGAACAGTTCTAAGGCGAGGCCATAGCCCAAACATCTAACATAGGATGCGTGAGAAACTGAAGGAGATTAATTAAAGAACATCTCGCCCATATTGCTAGTATATGTTTTTTTATAGCGTTTCTTCGTCTACCGTTGTATCAGTGTTCTAGTTGCTTCAAGGGATACATAATTCTGTGAGGATTAATTCGCCCCCATCCCATCCCTGGCAGGGGCACTCGGCAAAGAGGAGAGGAGGGGGAAGTCGGGCGCCGCGTGCCGAGAGGAGAGGGGGCGGGACTTGGAGGTGGGGAGTCCCGGGTCGTGGGGGTGGTGGTCGGGGGAAGGAGACATCTCCTCGTTCCCTTAAATATCGTTCTCGGCTGGGCCTTAAGGGCTCTGAGAGAGGGCCAAAATTCTCGATCGCGTCCTAAACTAATGGCTTTATTGGTCATAAATTGACGTGTGAACGGGGAAATTTTAGCGTTCAGATTGGGGAACGGATGGGAGCCCTTGCCGCAACGTGGTTATCGCACACGGAGGAAGAGCCTACATATGAGGCTCTGGTTTCACATGCCAGCCGATTATTTGAATGGCAGATGAAAAATGCATGTGAAGGCAAGGCTTCCTTTCTTTTTGCGTCCTTTAATTTATATGCTATATTTTCGTTCCCAATTCCTTTCTGAAAAAAAAGCATTGCACATAAAAATAAGGTTGCTCATTTTTGTCCATGATTTCAATTTTTTTATTTCCTTACCCTTACACTATTTCGCTTCTATTTGTAATACCTAATCACTTGCACGGTGTAATCTATACGCCAAATAATAAATATTAAAAAATAAATATCCCAAGTCTAAGTTGTATACTTAGTTATTTAATTTTAAAGTTGTAACTCTACTGGTACATTGAGGTGATATTCTTTCATTAATATTAGATAAGGAACAACTGTCAAACATATAAATATAATGCCATTAACTATACATGATGATAAAATCTTTTCAATCACCACCGGTGTTTTTTTTGTTAATTTTTGGAAAGTAAATGTTCGTTTTACAAAACCCTTTAAAAACTTAAAAAAAAAACGTCTAGTATCTGATCAGATAAGTAAACCTGAAATATAATATTTTCATTCATTAGGTTCATTTTCATTTCGTTCTTGTTAATATGTAAGCCCCATATCATCATTCACCCCATATTTACCGTACGTGTTGACAAATTCGACTTTTAGGACAATAGGTAGATTATATAATAGTAGGAAATCAGTTTTAAGGAGGACACCTATAGAGGAAATAATTGTTCAGATTAAGTTCACGAAAATTTAAGTAGCTAGACTAAATTTAGTACTTCCACTCAAATGGGTGAATAATGTGAATAAGGGAGCAATAATATTACTTGTATACTTAAGTATAAATTAAGAATGAAAGCACTCGATATTGAAACATCTCCTGCACATCCCTTGGCCTTCAAGTACTTTCGCAAAACTCTTCACGAATGCGTATCGGAGGAACGAACAGGCTGGGGAAAACCAATGTAACCTTTATGTGTGAACAAAATTTATCCGTAACAGCCTATCTATTGGTGATCATAATAATTAATGCGCATAAGAAATAAGAAGTATGTTTCACACCTACATTCCAGATCAAGTTGGAAAATTGTAATTTAAAAAATTTTCTGGGTAAACTAATTAGTGGTGATTGAGAGAATTTTTATTTTCGTGTACTTTTATAAAATCATGATAAACCTAAGCATGCATAAATTACATCGCGAGTACTGAAGGAGTCAGGAGTACCCAGTGTGCCACAATGGAGAATTCGAAAAAAAGATTTTATATTTAGGTTTCTTATAATATACTTATGCCTATTTTCTTCAACTAAACTTTAGTTTACTCATGCGTCTGACTAGTTAACAAAGTATCTTCTACGTCTTAAACGAGACTTCCATTATCTCCTCCCATAGAAATATATAATACCTATGTCAATTACTTACATTTTCTTTGATTTTTTTTATCCCTAATAAATTATCAGTTAAACATAAATAATGGAAGGCCTCTTAAATTACCCAGGCTCATAGTAATTCCTATTAATGGAGCATTGGGCCACTTTAATCTATGGGTAAACCATTACGACCGGGCATATGCGTAAGGCGTTGACAATATGCGCCGGGTGGAATGTTTATAGCTCCGTCCGAAAACGAGATGAATGGATTTTGGTGCAGAGCCCAATATTAAGCAATGTATGTAACAAATGGAGCAATAGATGATAAAATAGGCTATTGGGGTCTTGAGGCAAGAGCCCTAAAAGCCCAAATATCATAAGTAGGTAGGTACATCTTTATTCGGTGATTTATTACGTAAATGTTAAGATTCGTAGTTTCAGGCTTGATATGGTGGAAGGAATCCATAATAAAAAAAGATTATACCACTTTTTATTATTGTTTAGATTTTTTTCGATAACTTAATAAGATGGATCCTGATCCACATCTGCTCGATTACGTTTATATTAATTTTATCGTGGCACCAAATTTTTTGTTTGAAAGTAGATTGGGCGGTGCATAGAAAGTTATTGAGAGTATCAAATATTTTTAAGGTGGATTGCATCATTCTTAATTGCAAATGCAAAGTCATTCAAATAAAAGTCGATAGGAAAAGGAATCTGCTTGACTTATATAATGAAGCTGTTATGTTTTCGGACCCAGTTAACATGTTTGTAATTGGAAAGTTACTGGTTCTGTACATTAAATATGGCTAAATTTCCTTGACAGTATAGATAAAAAAGCCTATCCAGAGAACCACAGATGAAAAAACTCAGCACAAGTATATCCACAGCTATATCCAGGAAGCCTCAAGCATGATGTGATAACCTCAATCATGAATTCCATGCTAAATAAATAGATTTTACTATAGTTGCGATTGCTATTGTAATATCAGCACAAAATATCGCACAAAATTTCATTATTCTTGTATTTTGAGCTAAATTTAGAGAGAGAATTCCGTCGCCGGCAGGCAATTAAAATCCTGTGATTATTGAGAGGCAATGATAATTTCGTGACTCAACGGTAGAGTGAAAATAAGATATCAGGCTTCATTCATATTGTGGAATTTTTCCTTTAGGAAAAGGGAAGAAGAGCACTTTTTTAGTCACATGCAAAAATATACTCTCTCGACCCAGGTTTTTGAATGTAAAAAGAGCTGTAAAAAAGTGCTGGCACCAATAATGCTAGAATAAAATTTGTCAAGCAATTTTACCATTGCTGACAGCGTTTTACTCTCACGCTTTGTAAAAAAACCTATTTAAACGAGACCATCATGCACAGTTAGATAAGATAAAAGAAATATTGCCATATTTGTGTCTCTTGTGCTCAAAGGCTACTGCAAGAAATGACTAATAAATGGTTGTACAATATTAGATCCAACATTCTACTCATTACATTTATCTTAGACTTTCCTCGGATATCTTAAGTACGTAAATTCCCCAATTGAGCACGTGGTGGAGGGCGTTTCATGGCATTTGGAAATTAGATAGGCATGTGATGTCTGAGGTGATATGGAAGGACAAGCAGAGTATATTGACCACACTAAATAAAAATATCTAATATAGATGTAATCACAAAATCCATCATTCGGTGAGACCAAAATTTGGAACTTACGCCGAGCACATTTCTCAGAAGTCTAAAATTGTGATGGTCAGTCAGTAGAACGTGGACATGTATATGAGTATTAAGTTATTTTAATGAGGTTCCCTGAGGATTGTGATCGTAAATATTCGATATCTATTTACGTGTGCAATCTATGGCTTTTTTCATGGCATCCAATGCCATGGAATCCATGCATGCCAATCAGCCATGGGGTTGCAGTCATTGCTTAATTCAATAGAGAGCCAGTGTGATGGGTATGGGAAGAAAATCAATGAGAAAAAAACGAAGGTAATGAGGTTCTCAAGACATAGGAAACCAAA
>LYUA01001837.1:253661-268390 GCA_002093875.1 Calopteryx splendens | reverse complement strand
GCCAAGAGGCATCACCGGGAATCGAACCCCGGTCCTCCGGTCAGCAGTCCAGCGCTCCAACCACTGGTCTACCACGCCCCATAATGACAGAATAAAGCAAGGGAAATTAAGACCTAAGCAAGTGGACACACTCCCTAATTCTATCAAGCAAAATTCAAGCGTGAACATAGCTTTTTTTTATTTTTCCGGGCTCACTAATGAAAAGGGAAACGTGGAGATAAATATCTGCTTAGGTCATTCCTTCCCGGCGGGAAGAGATAACATGTATTCAATGCAATGTAAAGAGCCTTTGGAGAACGTTTCCGGTTACACTTATCTTAATAAATAGAAAACAATATGCTGACGCAATAACATGCGTAAATAAAGGGCGCCTAAAGTCCTTTTTAGAGGAGAAGCTAAAAGTATAAGTAACGCAACATGGGATGGGAGGAACTCAAAGTGGAGATTATTCCAATTAAGGCTCTTACCACGGAGAGGCAACTATCATACTCATAGAAGATAAATTTAAAAAACATAGGAGAAAAGCATACGCCAAATCATTCGTGTGGCGTGTTGAAACCTAGGGATGAGGCACATGGAGCATGGGAAAAGAAAACCAGATAGAAATGTCTTTTAAATCTGGTGCTGGATGCGAATGCTGTAAATCAAATGGATGGATATTAGGAACCAAGAGTATACAGATGGGCAGCGGAGGAAAAGGCGAAACGGAACGCGATAAAGGGAAAGAAGAACCAGATGCGTTGGGTAAATCTTGAGACACAATGGAAGGGAAGGATCTTCACGAGCAATGCCATGGGAAAATTACTTTGGCTAAATGAAGAGGGTTATAGACGGGCGAATTATCATGGGGTAAGCGTTAGGTTGGAAGGAATTGAAGGCTGCAGTCAGCCACTCTTTGGATGTTAGTTCTAATGGTTGAATGATGTTATAGAGAAAGTAAAATGCTGGCCGAAACTGATTTTTTTATTGCAAAGGTCACATTTCAAAGGGGGAAATCGCAAGCAATAGAACGGTCAACGTTCCCCGTTCTCCGAGATTACCGAGATCTCCGAGTCGAAGTTTTAAGTTAACTTTACCTCCCGTCGTCTGCCGTCCTTTTGGAACATTTGGCCTTCTATGGGAAACATCCCAAACACATGGATGCTCTTGGTTTGCCTGCGGGGGGGGGGCAGGTACATGAAGAGAGGAAAGTAATTTTCCTAAAAGCATCGAGAACCCCTAGGGACCCCAAAGGTCACCATTGGATAATCTTTTCACTTTACAAGTTGATTTAATAACATATGGCAGGAAAAATAAGGTAATTACGAAAGCGAAAATCAGTCCCAGAGAGAGGAGGAATGGGAAAATATTAGGCGAGGGGTGGGAGGAGATATAAAGACGAAGCAAGTTATGCGTCAATAAATCGAAATGGATAACAGAAGATCGAGCTATTCCTGCACTCTCTATTTGTAATCGTATAAACACAGGAATTTTTATATGCTTGAATCACCGTGGTGAAGAAAAAGTTTCGTGCGCTAATTGGGAAAAATCGAGGAAGTAAGAAATGGGAATCGTCAATTTCGTGAAGTACATAAAACGATTGGGCGCCGCCGGAAGAGGCAAAGTTTGGCCGAGGATACGGGGAGATCTGAGGGAAGGAAACTTGGTCGTCTTTCCCGTACATTTTTCATCGGCATCGAGCGCCCAGGGGAACATGGAGGAAGAAAGAGGCAAAGTTATATAAATCTAAGTTACATAATTCCAATGACTTTTGCACACACGTACCATATTGAACTCTTTATCTCAATGCGCCATTTATTTCAAGGAATAAATGGCGTCCATAGTATTTCGTTGCTCAGTCTATATTCTTAAACAAGAGACTATTATTATTTTACTTCGGTTTCATTTCATTTTTTTAACTAACCCGAAAAAACTTTACTGTGCGAAAATGCTAAAGGTAATGTGCAAATAAATCGCGGATGTAGTATACACCTGAACTCATTCTCAGGTGCACAGATCTATTTTGACTTAGAACCACCACATTAGTCAACCCGTTGGTCTGTTTGGTAGGTGGGTGTAGAGCTCACCTACTGAGCACAACGGTGTGTGAGATTCACACATCAGGGAAGGGGGATGGGGGCAGTTACTTTCCCTGTGCCGCCTGCGGTTTCCCCGAAAGATCTGGCACCCGAAAAATCACATAGTGCACCTGAAGCTCAGGGCACTCAGAGGCGAATCGGAAAGGAACCCGGACCCTTTGGTTAGTAGCACAGCGTCCTATCCACTGGACTGCCATGCCCTCTATATTGTCCTCATAATGAATAATTGAGGAATCCATTTGAAAATAAATGATTAAAACATGTAGGGTTGCTCGATTTGAGCGCCTTATTTAATAGAATTTATATTAGAGTAATTGAGGTTCTTAGATTAGACACTTCCGTCACTAGGAAATTTAGCATATTTTCTTGAACTGATGATTATGAGATTCCTGAGAAGATGGTTCCCTGAAAGCATCAATAGAAATAATCCTCATCGTACGGATTCATGTTTTCTCGCAAGCTAGCCAGAAGGGAGTGAAACTACAAAAATAATGATATAATGTCTATGACACTGAGGAAATAACCGCTATGACAAAAGATTTTAATTATCCGAGTCCTTCAACAATTTTCAAGTATCTTCGGTGTAATTAATTTTCATTTTTGCTTCTTCTCCCTTTTACGATGAAAAAAGGTGGAACTGTAGTGCTATCTGCTTGAATGTGCGAATCCAATTTTTAGAATGTTTTTGGTTTGTGGAGTATCCATTTCCACGTATTTTTTTGAGGCCTTGATGAAAAATGTTGATTAATATCCTGTTATCGTCCGAACACTTGTAAGTACTTTAAATTTGCCGCATAAAAACCCACAATAATGAGGGGTGTTTCATTTTCAGGGCATACATTGCCGATTGTTCCGGTTGTGCATCGGCTGGTTTGTGTCGTGCTCTCAGATTACTGTTTTCATTAGAAATCGTGAACCTATATCCTGTCTTTACCATATCTTAGGCGAGAAAAATTAAATTTCACTTATTACTTTATAGTAAGAATCAATTAAAACTGCAAGGTATCGCAAGTCTTCCAGGCGACATTAGACTAGGTATTGATCCCAAAATTCCCTCCTCTAGACTCTCCGTTATTTGCGTATTTTTTCTCAGGATAAAAGATTGAAAAGACCATGTAATTGTGTTCCTTATGACATTACTGATTGTGAGTAAATAGTCCCTTTGAAAGATAACAGTAACTTCCAATTTGTACAGGGACATTTACAATGGACGTGAAAGCTCAGGCATGAAAGCTCAGAAATATAATGATGGGATGTTGAAGAATTTTTTCGGTCACTAAACATTGGAACGGTAACTTCCGTGAGTATCCATCAGGTATTCGATTCGGGTATGCTATGGAAAGAATTATGCCACTTCATCAGGTAGGTCTTCATTCATTTAGAATAAAATCAAAATTTGTCATTAATATTGCACATGCCTGATCATACAAGAGTTACATACGCTTTCTTATTATGCTAATAAACATGGATAAATCATTTCGAAATAGAACACGCCGTAATTTCAGAATAAAATCTAGAAAATATTGACTTGAAATGCCGTTGATAATTGAATAATAGCGTATCAGGACTGACCTGGTGGAACTGATTAATAATTACGGGGTCTGACCAGGACCCTAAAAGGACCCTGGGTGAGAAAGCCTACCTAAAGAAATACCTAAAAGCATCGAAACCGATCAAATATAGAATTTTTTGAGTGGAAAACTACAATAACGTCTATTATTACCGCTGCTTAATATTCACTGGTTCTATGATTAAATATCGTTCATCCAATCAAGAGGAAAATTGAAATGAGTTTCATGATATCAAAATTAAAATAGGGAATAAATCATTATTAATATTCATTTTAAAACCTCCAAATATGACAATAACGAAAGATAAAAATTTTTTATGTTAAGAAATTGTTTTCATTCTATTTCTTTAAGTGCTTCACTGTTCCATTTTATTATTAATATCTGCACATTAAATTTAGACCATGCAAACTGAACCCATAATACTATTTACAGTCGATTCATATCTTTCCATACGAATCCTTTTACTAGTACATATGAAATACTAGGTGTTGCATGTTGAATGGCCTCAGGGAAACACATTTTAAGGGATGAAGCCTTAATTCACCATTGGTAAGTAATTTCGGAGAGTTGAGATAAAATGAGGCTAAAGAAAAACTCTCCAGCCCCGGAGAGAATTTTGGGAACATTTACGTGCCCATTTCTCTAAGCCGCGAAAACAATTGCGGGGGAAAACGCTCGAAGTGATGTAGGACTTGAATAACCCTCTCGGTATTGGCTGAACGAGCGGATATGTGGCATTCGGGTGGAGTGTCGAGGAGGAGGGAGGCGGGAGATATTGGGAAGGGGGATCCTTGGAACCAGGGCAATAGGGGATACGTTCATGCCAGCAGCTCCCGAGTGCACTAGACCCACCCACCCCCCCTCCCCCTTTCCGGATCCTCGCAATTGAGGCTGAATCCAGCCAGAGATAAAAGTGGTGGCGGGGCCGAGACGTTCCCACGACGTCCCTCACGGAATAAATGCCCTCGCCCCGTCGCAAGCTGTCCTGACCTCACTTCCCACCCTTCCTCTCGGCCCCATGCTCTTTGTCGCCTCTCTCGCGGATTCCACGTGAACGGCGTGTTCCTGAAAATAAATTTTTCAATGTTTATGAAGTCGTAGTGGTACGTACTTATCTACGTACTCTTTATTTATTGCATGCCACGTCTTAGGCACTTTTTTCACCCACATGTAATGTGTCGTTTTAGGTAGCAGTGACCTAATTAAATTTTTAAACTATTTCAGGAGCGATAAACTTGCATCGGTTTCTTTGTCGAATTATACTCAGGGGAGGAAAGTTGACCGTGAATTTAATATTTTAATTTATAATTCATTTGAATTATGACTTTTCTATGCATATGAAAAAAAACTAAATGATGTCTCAAATTATAATGTGACTTCCGCTGCCTTCGCTTTTTTTATGTGCCAAAGGTGGCACATAAAAAAAGCGAAAATTTTCAACAATTCATCCGTACGTATATTCCGCCAACACGAGCAAACCAAATGAATGTTCGCTCATACCTAGAGCTGAAATTAACATTATAGTATCTCGTGAAAGTGTTTCATACGTTACATACATTAAAACGCCCAAGCCCTGTGAAGGGAGAATATCACGGAAAGAGTTCTACCTGACAAAGTTGCACCCTTCATTCGAATACGCACTCAAGTAGTCGATTTCCGAGGGTGTAATATGATTCCCAAATGCAATATCTGTAATAAATTCCTACAAAGGTTCATAATAAGCTTAAATCACAGGGTAGTTATGATAATTATTCATTGGATACATTTTGAAACTAGATGTAACCACTTTTTTGGATATAATTCATTTTATTAGGAAATAACCTTTGCAAATATATGCACCAGACGCATACCCTGGAGTTCTGTAGTGGCTTAGGGGCCATTCATTTTCACTTCTTCTATTATTAAATGGAATCATAGCAGCCCTTAACATTTTCCTCGCGCACACCCGCTATATCCTATTTACTTTTCCCAGTCGCTTTTGGTGTTTAAAAAAAAAAATAAAGATTATGATATATTTTTAAATAAAATCGCCATGAATACATAGACTATCTATGAATTTTGCTATTTGAGATATTTTGCTATAAGGGTTTGTAAATATGATGCAAGGAAAATATTTGATAAAACTAGGTATTTAAACACAAACGGCCGAATCACTTTGCAAAAGTGTAACTCGAAAAAAATGAATGCTCCGTTTATAGGAGAATGCATTCGAAAAAATGTTTCAATAAAAAATACCGAAAATAGTCAATGCTCCCTTTTTGTTAGATTTTATTGTAAGCCTTTATAACGGTATGTTTTTCTGGCCATTTTGTTTCTTTTTTCAATCATAATTAAGTTTAAAAGAGCGAAACAAATTTGGATTTGATTTCATGAGAATAAATTTAGCTGAGAGTGGTAATTTAATTGGTTTCCAGCGATTTATTTTGCTAAATCCATGATGAAAAAGCACGCGAGTTGATTCAATATTTAGAGCTTTAGTATTTCCTAAGTCATTTATTCAATATACGCTTCTAAAATAACAACCGAACGCGAGTTAAAGGGTTTATGTAAGAGCTGTTGGATTTTATAAAAAAAATAAATCAAAAATATCCCATATAACCTACTCTTTTAAAAAAACCTAAAATTTCAACTAAAATGTGATGATATTCGATTCCACCAGGGCAAAAGGTAAGATTGAAATTATGAAAATGATCACGCAGAGGCTTTTCGTAAAAAAATTTAAGTTATTTTAATTATGATAATGGCTTCAAATGAGTGCTAGGGAATAAAAAACCTCATTATTTGATAGCTTGGTTAACACATATTTTCGCTGAAAATCGTGTACGAGTACATTTCAATCCATTTTTATATATTTTCCAGATACAAATCCAATTCTGTAAAATATAGATTGCATCCTATCGTATACAAAAGACTAAATTGAACTCATGTAGGTTACCACAATAAGCCTTGATGTGTTTTTTTCATTGACAGAGTAGCTAGCACTTTCTCGAAATTATAGGCACTTAACTGGGGTTAAATTATGCTAGCTTTCATATTTTTAGAACCCACCAGTAATAATGTTTTTTTCGTTTATAGATAATAACGAATGTTTTATCAATAGCCATCAGGAACGTCGCTTTATGATTGAAAACGGCAATCACAAGATTTTATCTACTTTTGTGGTACCGACTATATTATTATTTATTTATTTTGCCGTAATGTTTTAAATTATGTGGAACTTTAATGAATAAATGCCATAATATCCATTTGTATAAATCTTGTGAATACGCAGCAGCCAGAGATAAGGCAGATTAATCTTTATATACCTAATTATTTACAAGTGTTCCTCCTTCCTTCCATTTGTCACGCCTTTTTGATGAAAAATCCTGTGAGCGACGGAACTAAAATTTGAAAGGTAGATCGCTAAATTTAACCAAAAGGATAAATATAACTTTGCAAAACCCTTTAATTTTTGGGGATGTGTTCCTTCAGTGGACTATATCACTTCTTTTTCATTCTTCAGAATAACATATTTATTGGCATTTTGCACGTAAGTACACTCTTTTTTTTAATGGGGGAGAGAAATGATATGTTTTAATTTATAAATTGACTAGAGGAATTTCTATTCCCTTTCTTGGCTTTCATCTTTTCCCACATTTTCCCTAAAAGTGATAGGTAATAAATTGTACAGGACATTTTTAGAGTTTGTTTAGTGATGCGAATTTAAGATACTATGGAAAAAGGGGTAGTGTATCCAATTTTATCTCTTAAGAAAACGTATTGGAGGACTTGTGCATCTGATACAATTTGAGCAAAACTGATCATAACATAGGCGGAATAATCATATTAAGCATTAATGATTTCAAAAAATATTTGTAGACTTAAATGAGTAATTAGTTTCCCTTACCAATCAATAAATCATTTAAATCAACACATGGAAATAAAATTGTTTGCCATGGATTCTCTGAATGGTACTGTGAGGTTTCAGCAGGAAATTAAGGAAAATCTGTCTATGCAATTAAAACAAATACGTGAATTCTGATAGTATTCACAAACCACGCAGCCATTGTGGTAACTTGATTCTATCACTTTAAGTATAACATTTTGTTAGTGAAATCATTTTTATAAATGTCAATCAATGATTTGAGGAAATATGCGTCCGAAAGGAATAAGTTGAAAAAAACATCCGAGAGAGCCCATAGGTACGAAGTTTTTAGTATAGCATGCTAAATTATAACTCGGCTCGACTACATTTGATTTTAGTTTGAATTGGACTTCAATTTTTAAAAGATAATTTAAGCGTACTAGTAATAGGCCATCGTTAGCGGCGCAATTATTAAACTTGGAGTTTTAAGATCATAATTCAAAACAAAAAAGCTCATATCCGGTACTCATATATATATATTTTCTTTTTAAATATGTGTTCTCCCAGCGACCCCTTCCGGCCGAATAGGTTTTTTAAAATCACAATGCCATAACTACTGACGGCATATGCTTTCCATTTTCGCCTTGTATAGCGAAATGTGCTTTGAAAGATTCATGAGTTCAAATTGAGCTTAGGAACGTCCATATAAATACACATGTTCCAATAGTGATTCTTATCTATAGAATATACCGTAGTATTTATTGAATAAAATCAAACTTTATCCACTCCTAATAATAATATTGGTAAGCATACACATGAGACCCATCTAGAGTGGTCTTTCCTTCAACAAAATTATGTGCATCCAACTATTTTCCTGCTGACAAAAATGTTGCATTTTTGAATGAGGACCGATTTATAAATACGAAATACAGGGTGAAACAATTTTCATAAGAGCCTTTTCTCAATCCTCGCTGCTCTTCTCATAAAACTAGTACGATACTTTGGCCACAATTAGATCCAAGCACCAAAGCTATTCCTAAGAACTTCCGCTGAAATTTATCATCAATTGCCGGATACCACGTGTCGTCTGGAGCGACATTCGAATTCCAAACAATTGCTTTTCTTCTCATGGGAATTTGCCCTAATTGTTTTTGACGTCTTTATAAATTCAAAAATAATAAGCGCCAATATAGAAGACAGGCATTGGGAAATCACATAACTGCTATCCATGATACCCATTAGGGATAATTTATTTGAATACGCATTCCTATATTTCTTTTCCACCCACACAAAACGCGGGCCAGAGGCAAACGTTGCCTACGCTTTGATCCGATCCTTTGTGGCGGACTCAGCCGCCGCCTAACACTACTCACGTAATATGGGCACAAACGAACAGCCATTTGGCTAAGATTATCCGTCTTGATGTAATGACGCGAAATGGGACGTACCAATTGGCATTTGCTGGCGAGCAAGGACGAGCAGTGAAGGATTAGTCACTATGCCGGCTGGCCAACACAATCCTCTCCGCGCAGCTTTGTTCCCAGCTTGCAGCTGACCCGTTCGGTATTATAAATACGATTCGCCATCTCGATGGCATCATCATTAGTTTCTCTATTGAGTGCTCGAGAAGTAACTACCCTAGAAAAAGAGCAAATTTCAAAAGGATTTATCGAATGATTAGGAAAAGATACCAGAAGGACAATCATATTTAGGAAAAGAGTTATCAACAGCTTCTCATAGGCGGATATAGATTTGGACCATAATTTAATTGTTAGGAAACTAAATTTAGAACTCCATAGTGCTAGAACGTTAAGGCGAGTTAAAAAATTGGAATGTTGACGCTTAACGGGAATGAAAATGGAATACAAAAAACAATAAAACTCTCAGTGAGAATAAAAGAAAATTTGCAGTGAAGGGAAGGTGGATAGACACACGTGATAGAAAGAGCGGAAGAGAATACAATAGGAAAGGTAAATGCGAAAATAAACCATGAGTCACCGAATAAATGATGAGGACGGAAGTGAAAGAATGTTAGCACGGAGTTGGGTAAATGAATGTACAAAAAACTAAATAATAAAATGAGTTGATAAATCAATAGGGACAAAGAAAAGTGGTGGAAGGGAAGCGTGAGGACATGGAAAAGTTCAGATTCAGGGAAAAGGAGGAGCACCATACAGGTTATAAAGGGTGCAAAGTATTACGGGAAATGAAGGTATAAAATAGGCAGTAGGAATAGATAATATTCATAATAATTACTAAAGAGTTCCGGGAAAATGGAAGAATAGAATACGAATTGAAATCAAGGGTGGTTATTGCAGTGTATCGATTCCGCCCTCAGAATTAACCTTACTCCCAACCCTGCTGGATTAGTGTTGAAATGACGACCGGCTAGTGGAGCCTTGGACCAATGAGCGTGGTGCTTCCCTCGACGTCCACCTTATAAAATCTTTTTTTTATCACATTTTAATGCCAACCGGACTCGGATTAAATAATCGAATTCATTTATTCCCCTTGTTCTTTCTGTATATTTTTGTTTTAAATTAGATATAAATAAGCACTAAGTAGAAGTATTATAGAAACTAAAAAAGGGGTCAAAAAAATGAAGGCGTACATTTATATTCTTAGACTAATATTTGGCGTACCTATTGCTATCGGGTCATTTTCTAGTGTTTATTTATGTATGACTAAAGGGTCGATTATTTATATCTTGTGCACCCTTAAAGGGTCATAATTATTTAGTTACACACGTAGAGTATTTGGTTTTATTTATATATCCTCGTCTTTCCATCATTCATATATTTAAATCTTGGATAGAATTCCTTGATGTATTCCTATCCTATTTGATATACGATATCTTTCTTTTCTAATGGTACATTCCCAATTATATCTCCGACCCTACTGCATTTCGCCTCCCGTTTTTCGAAGTGCCTCTTCACTAATTAAGGGATTTTAGGCGGATATACTTTGTGGCAATGTGGCATGTTGATAAATACGCCAATTTTTTATTCTCCACACTTTATTTTTAATTCCCCGACCGGTTTCAACGTCAAGTCCTTCTCAAGAGTTTTTGACTTTTGGTTCGATGAGTTTAAAACCTCTTGAGAATGACGTTTTCACTTTGAAACCGGCCGATCTATTAAAAATATAGCGTGGAACATTACAAAGTGACATATATTTCAATTTTTTTACGCCATTTCAGTTTCTTTAAATTGTTCTCTAAATTTTATTCCTTTTCAGAGTTTCTATTTTTCATGTTTCCTCTGATATTATTTATAACTCAATGGCTACAACCTTCCTAAGCAGATCAAATTATCATTTATGTCTGTCAGATCGATCTGGGCAACCCGGTTTCCCCGATGGATTGGAATGGCCTGGATCAGCCGCTGTCAGGTGGTTATTTCCATTATTTCATTCAGGTGGTATAATCTGACAATGTATACTTATCGTTTGGTTAACATGATTTCCTAAGTGTAAGGAATAAACTCGAGAAATGCATACTTTTTTAAGCCTTACTTGTCTCACCTTGTCTCATGCCTTATACTTGTCTGAAAGCCTATTAGGTCGTCTCCTGCGTCAAATATTTTCACGTGATTTTGGGAGGAGACTTTTGAGGGTCCTTTTTCGAGCTAGAAGTCAATTATTATCGTGCGTCATAATCCCACTTGCTTTCTTCGTGAAAGTGATATCAATAAAAACGGTCATTAGGTAGTAAAGAAGATTAGCAGTTGAAAAAAAACGTCCGTATTGACAGTCGCCTCCCATCTCTGGAAGCATCTAAGTTGTCTCCTACTTTGAAAAATCCTTAAAGGATGTAGGAGACACCACAGGAACTTCCAGCGCTGGGATATCACACGGGAAATTGTGACATAAGAAAGTCATTAGATGCTCCCTGAGCTGGGAGACGACTATTAATATGGGAGTCAGATGGTATCAGGAAAGAAGAAATGAATGTACCTACATAATAATAGTCTTAATATTTAATGGTATTCTGTGGCGGATTACGGAGGAATTTACCTCGAGTAACTATCATTTGATTTGCAAAGAGTAAAAAAAGGTATCGGTTTTTTTCTGAGAATAGATTTAAGCTATGGGTAAAAAAAATACCCGAATTGAAAATTTTCGAAGGCATTCTATTTAATTATTAATTATTTAATTATTAATTATTATACTTAATTTATTCTCAAGCCGCGACAGCATCTTGACCCCTCCCGTATGAAAAGTTTGTTTCATTCTCTGAATCCATTCGTTTTCATCCTGACTATTGAAGTCAGTAAGAAACCATGGTTTATAGCCTGGTAAATCCACTTCTAAGAAGTTTTATTCAATGTATTTGGACTGATAACGAATAAAGCTTAGACTCTTGCCTTGCATAGCTCCTTTTTATCTTTCTGAGGTGAATTTGAATTTGCATAGAGGTTCTCCAAAGATTATAAATGCCCATTAGGAGAATACAGATACATGTAATTTCTTTTCTGCCATCATATGGCATTTGGTGTGGCTAACTCTCAGCGGACTCCTACACTCTACTTTTTATGGCAACCTTCTTGAAAACACTTTCGCCGTAGGGAAATGAAAGTTTCATCGTATTTTGATGGTTGAATTTCATAGTTCATTGGACTTAATATTGAAGTTAACTTTCATATTAAAGATTTACTCGTATATACTCGGCAAACCAATTTTAGGTTTGCATTCTGAGATTTTTATTACCATGTATAGGCTTCTTTATAAAATATTTACGATATCTACCGACACTCCAATATCACGCATGCCTTTCTAAATTATTCTATTAAAATACGCATCCTATTTTTTAACGATATGACATTAGAAATTGAAAAAGTGTGTTATCCTATGGCTACTACTTAACATTATTCGCAGCATCGATTCAGTATTTTAAAAGAAATCCAAAAGATAATGTGAAGAAATATTAAATTAACATGGTAATTATTAACTAGCAAGGATTCATATTTATGGAATATCCTGTAGGGGTACTATGTCTCAGCTGTAAATACCTTTAAGCTATTGTGTAGGCCAGAGAGTGAGTTCACATTCACAAAATATTTTCTTCATTCTTCATCTTCAAGAAACATTCTAGATCTCTTCTCTACAGAGCACCACGAAATGGTAACGTACTGAGATAATTGTTAATGGATTAGTGAACATAAAGGTATTTTTGCTGAGCTAAAATGTTCGATGCATAACACCGAAAAACGAAAACGAAAGATTCGGTAAAGGAAACTTCAAGGTATTCGTCGACTATCTTAGAAGTAATATGCAAATAAGTGAAAAGAAAACAAATAATAAAGGCATTGACTACACGTCGAAATCATTCCAAGAAATAATTATGCCCAAATAAATTGTTTTTTTTTGCTGCTGGCTGTAAGTCGCATTTCTGGTAAAAGTGAAACATATGACTGCTGTAAATTTTGCTCGGCCCATTTCTGACACGATCAACAATTTTATTCCATTCTTATGGCTTGCCAGGTGGCATGATGAGGATTTTAGGCACTTGGGAACAACGCTACCCCAAGGAAGGGACTACGTTATGGGACCACGTTCATTTTAGAAGGACCCATCTGCGGCGGGGGGGTGAATGAAACGGGGCAATTCGATTAAGAACCCTGTGCATGGGGAGACAGAGGGGCGTTTTCTATTGTTTCCCCTGGTGCGGGGGGGGGGGGGTTTTTGTCCCCCAATCGAATACGCCGCCGGCAACATATCTTTTCCTCCGCACGCCGAGCACTCCCAGTGCAAGACCAAATTCCATCCCCGTCTTGCTCTTTCCATTTACGCCCTCTCCTGTCCGATCGACGGAAATGCATGCAAATTCATTCATTGCACATACCCGTAACTTCTGGGAGGGAAGTAGTCTCTCCCCCTCACATCAAATTAGCTTGCTGTTTCATCTCTTTCATAATGTCCTTTGATGCTGTGTCTCTATTAGCAGCTAGTCAAAAAGGAATGCACTCGAGACTCCCTGCCGGGACGAAAGTCAATTTGTAAATTTTGTCCGATAAGCTAATCCTTCGGCTGTTTTGAAGTAAAACTTCCTCTTTGTACATGCATTTTATTGAGTTAATATCAAGTTTAAATTCGCGCCATCCAATTTGCATCAATACCATTTCAGGAGGCCTCTCAGAGGCAATATTTTTCTACAGTTATAGCTATGCCATGACTATTTCACCTCACGCTTTTATAGCAGGGGCTTGGGATATTTCTTTAATCCAACTTGATACAGAAAAATTCACAGTAATCAACCCGAAGGTCGGTTGGGTAGGTGAGGATAGAGCTCACCGAGTACCTACTAAGCCAAACGGCATGTGAAGTTCACGCATCAGGGTAGGGCAGCCGGTACCTTTACTTGTAACGCCTGTGATTTCCCAGGATGACCTGGTACCCGAAAAACGGAACGCAACTCGGGCGAAGCTGAGGATGTCCAGAGGCGTCACCCGGAATCGAACCCGGGCTCTCCGGTTACTAGCTTAGCGCTCTACTCACTGGACTACCGCACCCCCTATCTTGATATAGAGGCCTCCCGGTAAAATTAAATAAAACCTATAACTAACTACTTTTCCCTCTCAAAACTTACCTCCTCTTGGATATGTCCGTCCCCACATTAAACTGTAATATTTTTATCTCCTGAGGATATATTAAGAGTAATATATAACATATTATTAAATAAGCACCTACAATTGTCACGATTCTACTATACGAAAAACGACATATCAAATCTAGAATAGAACTTCCATAGAATAAATAGAATACTTGGGCCTCAGGACTTAGATTTTAATTAATGCCGTCTAAGATAGCTTCACCGTCTCTGAGGCTATAGACTCTGAGGAAAATACGGTCTAATTTGGGAAACTAGTATTCGATAATTAAAATTTAGAAATTACTCTATGAAAGAAATAAAATGTATACGAATAACAAATGAAAGATAATAGTTAAGGTAGTCATTCTTGAGCTTATATTTGGGGAAATTTGGTCAACAGGATAGTAATTTTTGCAGAGCTTTTCACACGGTTTCAGGCTTCAAGAAGCTCAAGCGTGATTAAATTATTACATTATTCCAAACACATTTTCATCCAAGAATTCTTTTGGTGCGGAGAGAAAAAATTTCCTCCAAGGACTAATGCTTATACGCGCTCTTTCCTTGTGGAACAAATGGTCGCGGGAGAGCAGAAAATAAAACTCCCCTTTCCTTTCCCCAGGATGCACTTCGCCTCAGTCCATTAACCC
>LYUA01001837.1:158073-169997 GCA_002093875.1 Calopteryx splendens | reverse complement strand
CTCTGCCGTAATCTACCTACCCCAACCTTGGGGTTGATTATTGTTTTAAATACGTATGATATCGCCAATTATTACGTGACATTGGCGGGAGGGGGTTTTTATAACTTACAGACACTTGGTTGAGGGTGGCGGGGGAATAAAAAAAATAATAATTAGTGCGCCCACGTAATTTAAAAACTCCCACTATCTCCTCTCGATAAGATCACACCCACTAGCGGTCAACAAAATATGAGATCCGGAAGAAATATTGCAAATACTTGCCGTAAAGTCACACCTAAAAGTGTATCATCGTTATATCCTTATTCCAATTAAATAAGGTAAAGCGTGGAGGCAAAGATTCAGGATGCTACCGTCCTATGGGTCCCGGGTAAAAAATCTCCCCGAGTACCCCCAGCTTCACCCATCCTGCGTGATTTGGAAAACCATTGGCGGCATTGAGATAGGGTACGCACTTGGAAACGGACTATGTATACAAGGATTTTAAACGACCAAAGTGAGCTGCCGGACATTTAAAAACTTAAATCCATACCATAGGTGCAAATCTAATCTTTCTACACCAATGATAAATTGACTAGATGTGAGTAGCATGCCATGTGCATCGAAATTCACACTATTGTCAAATTACTCCCCAATGCTGAATTTACGAAAAGACGAATACTGACCACATGTTTCGAAAAGTGCGACTTGTTGAGCGTAACATATTCTCAGAAGACTTTCATGCCTAAAAAGAAGAATTTCATACATTTCATACCTCTGGATAACCTGTTAATTACTCCTGCCAAATCTCAAAAGCCCCAAAACATGGCTCAACTTTTTACCCCAAAGAACATTTTACGAATTCATAGAGCGCTACGCTCCATGTTAACCCTTTGATTACCTTGTCTACCATGGAATCCATTCTTTCTAATGCTTCTTCCGCCAACACATATTCTTCTCCTATGTTCAGAACGCTACGCTCATTTTCCTCTAATATACGCCGCGAATACGTGAACTCTATAATCTGTTAAAGTTGACAACCTCCTACTTTAATGTTTAGAGACTACTACGTTTTAAGGAAGATTCTTGATCCCTGCAGATAATTAAAATTTCTGTTGAGCTGCGAGCATACAATAATCTACCGTTTTCATTACATACCAGTCTACGTATGTAGTGTAGACACTTTACCATCTGCTGCCTTCACGTTGCTTTTATCGGGAAATCAGGAAGAGGGACTCGGGATTCGTGGTGGTCAGCATCGTCCAAAGCTTCATTTAAAGAACATTCTCAACATTCAGCTCATCCGTATTTCAGAGCTCGAACAATGTTTCATATGTTTTGCTCGTTCCCTGCTGTCCTCATTAACAATCGGCGATCAAATACTTCGTATTGTATCACGTGACCTCCACCTTACGCATTCCCTCTCTCACGATGAGCTTATTTCTCTATCGTTTAAGCGCAAGACCACTCTCCCCCCACCTAAAATTTCGAGCACGAGAACCCAGTCGAAAGCAAACGCACCTTCACGCAGCGCGGAGCAGTGAGCGGTAGGAGGAGGTAGGACGCGCGACTGGCACAGGGAGGGGGAGGGGACGGAAAATTTCCGAGTCACCCAGAGGCGAGGAGAAAAGTGAACAGACTCAGCAAAGGGTCGTGCGTAAGGGGCGAAGGAACTAATAGGGCCTCACAGAAAGAAGTCCACATCGCGTACAAGGTCGCGTCGGACATGATATGGGGGAGAAGTGAGTGTGGTCGGCAGTGAGTTCGGAGGAAAGGGATAGATATTTTCCCCAATTCTCCTTCAAATATCCTAAACCACACTGCCTACCTTCGTCTAACAAATTTATAAACATCTGAAATGTTCTCTCTGCTTAAGTTCATGACCTCTAACATTAATTTGATTTATTAACTAAAGCCAAAAAAAAACAGAATAAGCCCAATTACTCTGGACGCAAGACAAGTAAGGTATAAAAGCAAAACATCAAGAATTCGTAGACTGGTCTTAGAGGCAAGATTATACTCTCATATATGACCGTTGATTAGGGGCTTTTGAGATTTGCCATTAGGTGAGATTTGGTATTGACGTTAGACATTAAAGTCGTCACTCCCTTCATTTCGCCCAACATGACGAACTAGTATCTAATGAAGAAAGACGATGACATGTCCTACATGATTAGAAAGTCAAACGAGAAGGAAATAATGTGAAAATCATAATTTAACATGAAAAAAAACAAAATATATGTTAATAGGCACAACAGGAAAATGCCTTCGTAAGGTCTATGAGTCGATTCAGTACGTAAATGAATATAACTACCCCAATTTTTCGTAGGGAGCGTGTTGATAAGATTGGACGAAACGGATTTCTTAGAAATGTGGTAGAGAATTACGAGAAGACTACAGTCTACCTTATGGAATAAATGTATGATCAAGAAGATGAAAAGAATGACATGAAAGTGGTGTCACGTTAGGAGCGGAAATTTTGGAAAAAAATATAAATGTCTACAATAAGAGAAAAATATCTCAAAATCAAAACATTTATATGGCGATATAGCTATTTCCATGTGAAATTCAATTTTTTTGTAATGCCAACGAAAATCCTTTAAGAGGTTTATCGATTTTTTTTTAAATTTGCCCTTGACGTGGGAAAAACATTTGAATCCCCTGGATTACTCTACAACTGCATAATCCTCCATTTTCTAGAACCCACATTGTTTTTGTTTCTCCAACATTATTCATTATATATTATAGTCCTTTTCAAATTAAAGTTTAAAAAACTATTGGTAACTTTTGTGCTGAGCGGGTTAGCGGATATAGTGGTATATATGACAGTACATTCTTCCATTGTATTCAGGCTACTGTTCAAGAAACCAAATGGAATCATTTCAACTAAAGTCTTTTATCGATGTGCATTCACGAGTCTATATTGGTGCTTGTCTCACATGGAGAATTGTCCTTTTTACATAAAAAGGTCCCAGTGTAAGTGGGAATGGTGCGGCCATGTGCAGTCTGGAGTGCAACATGGATGAGAATGTATGCGTTTTTGCATGTTAGTGTAACTGCACATCCTTGGTGGAGTTGTATCGCCCTGCTGGTGAGTGTTACCTTTAAAGAGTACGCATATTTCAATAAACCATTCATTTCACTCATTCCTGGAAAAATTATTACTTATCTAACATAGAAAAAAAGCTCATCATGCCATTGTCCTTTCAAAGAAAATTCATTTGTATTAACATAATTGATAAATTGGTAGATCAATTTCTTGGGGTTAATCTCACGATTTAAGAGTTACAACTGGTAACGCATTGGCCAAGAGGCAAATGTAGGAGTATGACAATATAAAAATAATTTCAATTCACTAAACATTATTCTAATAAATTATTATTAAGGTGCATAGTGCCGTCACTAAGTTGAAATCTTTCTTTTTTTACTTATTTGTATTCAGGATCTCTATCTGCGGATTGGACTGTTGGAAATGCACACCTTCCTTCAGCATGAAGATATATTGGAGCAGTGAATTCAACTAAATTTGACACTGGACTCGGCAGTGTACTTCTGTGAAATGTCCAATCTGTGAAATATATTTATGAGCTAAATGTTCATTGTTGAGTGTATAATGTGTGTGTAGTGAGACGAAAATATGAAGTACATCGGGAGTGTACAATAGAGCACCACACGAGCGGTAGATGAAGGGGAAGGACATTCTTACTTTTAAAACTTTGGTAACGTATATCCCATTCAGCCGTATCCGAAAGCACGATTCCCTTGCGTGAAGAGCGATTTTTACTGCTTTTGTGTTTGATATCACCGGACTTCTTCTACGGATATGTATTAATCAATATTAGTTTAATATTTATATGTATATGGATATGTATTAGTTTAATATTTATGTTCGTAACTGGTGTTGAATTTAGAGAATATAGTATTTAAAATGTGTCATTATTCCGGTGCGACGCCGGCGTGCGTCTTCCTTGGTAGCTTTCGATGATGTTTCTTTGTCCCGCCTCGACGACCGGCTTGGTGCCACCGGTCGACTCCGGTTTTTCAGTCCGGCTTTGTTGTCTGAATCTTTCTGTATTCCTTCGGTAACCTTTAATCAACGTTCAATCGAACGACCTAGTCAAATCAACGTTCCATATAATGATTTTGTGACATTCTATATAACATTTTTGTGTTTATCCTTTTATACCTTCTAAATGTATCCTGCCGTTTGTGCTTCCCATAGCTATGTTATATGGGAACATATGATCATATGTTTCTGTTTAATTTCCATTTACTTATTTTTCGTGTGTATATTCTTATATCTTATTCGGTTTATTAGCTTAATAATTGATTGAAGTGCCATGATTAGAAAAATTGTCACCCTATTTGTGAAATTTGTGTGCATTTATCATTATGTTTTGAATTGTTTTTGTGTTAACTAAATATCATTTCTATGCGGTCTCCATGGGACATTATGCTCACCAAACCCAATAGCTTCTCTTGTTCACCTTCTCCTTAAACCAACTTCAGACAGCATTACAGTACATGAAATATAATTATCCATACACGTACTTGCATCGTTCTCACATCTTACACCGTGTTAGGGTTCAACCGCACCCGTGGATGCGGGTGCGTGGTATAGGCCTCGAGGAATCCTAACAGGTTTACGGGCCCTTGGGGGCACTTTTGAGGAACGCCACGAAAAACAGGAAATAAGGCGTTGGCACACTACCTCTTGGGTGACGGTGGAAGCGTGTGGATATTGTGCGGCTGTTATATGTCGACGCAAGGACGACTGACATTGAATATTAGCTAAGTATACGCAGTAGATCTGGATAAAGTGTTTTTTCTAGTGTATTACCAATTACAGATACTAAGCCTGAGAGAATGCAAACATTTTCCACATTTGAGGTGTAGTTCACACGTTTTGGGAAGTTTAGGAGTGAGCGAACTGTTCTGTCGGTTGTTTCTGTCAATTTTATCACTTCTAACATAAAAATTAGGTTTTATGTTGCAATTTTAAGAAATTGCTCGGTCGACTACGGTTACTGTTTAAGGATGGCAATGAAGTTGGTATCCCTGGTATGTTTGTGATTTTTTAATTTCCCTTATATGCAATCCATCGGTTTAAAACATATTTCACGAATGTTTAAACTGTTGGCCATTATTTGGTTTAGGATCCGACGGATTCTTCTGACAACTGTGGGCATCCCTTTTTCAAAGAAAGAGAAAAATATTTTTCTGGCGGATTCCTGTTTATAGGCCGTTTCGTGATAAAAATCTCTTCAGCATCAATATTTTTCCTCTCTCCATTTTTTATGCCTTCTGATAATCATTTCAAGCATAAGAAAGCACTAATAACCTGAATCCTTTTCTGTTGCTTTTGCGTTTTATCATGTCTTTTTATTTAATTTCTTTATTACAGAAAGTTTAACCATGGAAGAAGATTAGTGTTTTAACCTTACTTTTTTAATGAAGAGCGTTATTTTTCTGAAGGATATTGCTTTAGGTCGAAAATCATCGTTTTAATATTGTTATTACAGTCTCTCCCTTCGATATCGCGTCTTAATAACTATACGTATATTGCCTACATTGGTAACATCTTCCTATAAGAGCCTTAGTTTGATTCAATGCAGTAATTGACTTCAACCATTACCAATTATGTTTCAGTATGTTATTTCTCTTGACATGACCTTCTCTTAGAATTCTTACTATTCAGTTAAATAAATGAATGAGTGTTTTTAAAATATATCCTAGCTACATTTGTTTTGTAATACGGCATTTGTAATCGTAATTAATGCGACACTTTCCAATTAATGTACTCAAATATACATAAATGTGAATTTGAAATGAATCACAATGAAAAAAATTTACATTTATATTATTTTCTCATAAATGTCCATGAGACTCAGGCACCTTTCATCAAATAATAGTTTTCAGCACTGAGAAAGTTTCGGTTTTTATGGATGAGGGAGAACAGAATGTTCGTTCATGAGAAAGCATCGAACACACGATATGACTACTACTATATCGCATATCCCCTTCCTGCGAAATGTTATGAAAGATGAATATAATTTCCAATAGATGTGAGTCGATTCTTGAGCCAGGCACTTGTTCCCTTAAAGCGTTTTGAGTAACTGTTAAATGTTTTAATGAACATAGGACACCCCGATTTGGGAAATTAAGTACTACTTAATTTATTCTATTGCTTAGTTATGGCCTACCGAAATGGGTGTAATTGGTGTAAGCATGGTATTTGGTTAAGAGCTCTCTAAGTGCACTTCGAAATACCAATATGCAGTTGATTTTACGCCCATGCAAAGATAAATTGAGGAAGAAAAAATATTTAATTACTATAATTTTTAAGTCGCAATCTAATTATTATGGAATCTTTTAATAATTACATTTTCAAACGTAGTGAAATACCAGCGGTCACCTATTAAGGCGTTCTACTTTGCCCATCAAGGTATATCATGTTTCTCCCTTACTTCTCCATTTCAGAATGCCCCTCTGATAGATGCGCAAATGTTTGGACTAGCCACAGATGATGAATACGAGAAAATGTCACCCATCTTATTTCTTAAATGTATTTGTTAACGCGATATGAACACTGGAACCGGGTTTAACCATCGAATGACGAGTAATGGATGTAAGTAAGAAATAAGAGAAACTTACGTGAATAAATAGTTGTTGTCACATGATCAAGTCAGCGAAGTTTAAGGAAGGAGTAAAATTCGTTTGAACACCTTTCTGTTTTGGAATGCCTTAAGTAGGAAAGAGTTGAAAGGAATCGGGAATAGTTGACGCTCAAATTCAATATTGTTCCCACTTTTAGGGGCTACAGATAGTCATATCAGACTGGAAAAGCAGGGGGAGCAGAAATGATGCCCTTCGCATAACAGATACACAGGAGCAGGAAAATATAATTTTCAAATGTCACTGAAAACATTGTACTATGTTGCAAATGTTGTACTGTGAACCATGTCAGGTAAATGACTTAACCTATCATTACGTCCACAACAGCGGCATGTTGCATAATGGCGCGAGCTAGGTCGATGTTTTGGTCCCTAGTGCATATTTCACTTTCCTCCATTCTAATATATTACTGTAAACCTTTTTAATAACTTTTTACGGTACACTGATCTCAACATTTCCTTCTAGTAGAGTTCTCAATCAATAGGTTAGTTGGAAGTGATAGTTTTTCAACTTACTTTTTAATTGAAAGGATACCTGAAACGATGAAGATGACGGCAAGATTAAAAAGTAATATATTTCATCGCAATATTTGAGTCCAGTTTTATTGTACTAATAGGGGACATTCGTCAATAAAATGATCACGTATTGTTATGTCTATACGATATGTACACCAGCATGTCTTCTGGGCATGTCTACTGTCCGTGCAGCTGACTGACGCAATGCAGTACTTTTCCCGAACTGAATATTGAGGAAGTGAATTGGAAAGAAAATTGACGGTATCTCAAAGAAATATGATTTTTGGGACATGCGAATTAAATTGGTGGTCATGGATCGTATTAGGTAAAGCAAGTTCCCATTAAATTTTCCTTCATCATTTTTTTCTAAATCTAATCCCATTTGTTTCGCCTTCAAGTACGTTTTGCTAGAGAGATAAATTTGAAATATTTTGTTGGCAAAGAACAATTTATTGATACGTTTACAAATATAATCCTATAAATGTGTTTTTACATTAATACAGTCAAGAGTATAAGCTTTATGGGACTGGAATTAGAATATTATTACGCCGACTGCACTCTTTGGAAGATACGTAGGCTTGTTGTACCTCGTTGAAATAAATGTATTAATTATTTATGCACGGCAAAGGTGAGTGCCTAGAGTATAAAAAATGCACCTATTAATGATCTACGGAATGAATGTAAAATGAAGGAATATGGTGATACTAGTGTGTCGGAATAATCTATATTTTTTAGTGTATAATGAGTACAAATGGTGCAATTTTTGTGCTGTTTCTGATATAAGATTATAAAAATAAATTGTACGAAAAATGTACTTGATGCATCATATTGTTAATAATTTCATGGAATAAAGAGCTTCAGAAAATCAATGTTGTCTTCTGATTTAAGGTGCAACTGGCTGCATTTAAATATATCAATGCCGAAACTTATTTATGTTTTGTTGACCAAGGAAGGAGCAGTCAGCATTTGACCAAATTAAAAGGTAACTTTCCATGTGGTATTTGGTGTCATTAGCAAAAAAGGGTTTAGTATGAAATACGAAAATCATCCCCATTTTCCGTTCCATGATCGGTACACAAGTTCCTGGAAGAGGGCATGTCCTACTGCTAAGGAACGCACATGTTTTACCTTTTCCGGGGAAGGTCATGCACCTTAAACGGCACAACTCCCCTGCTTGAACAAGTTAAAGAGGCTAGGCATATGGGCAGACGCTATCGCATTCCACGTCGTTCCAGACTTCCGATTAGAACGAGGGTAAGGAACTCCTACGGGCTGTGTATTTACGATAAGACGCGCCTTCTCTTTCCGCAATCCCCCCCCAGCGTAGCTGCTCCTCCCTCGAATCGCACGAAGAAATATAATCTAATGGGTGCCGTTGTCCCCTTGAAGTCATTGTGTTCAGAGAACGGCTTCGATCAGCTGAGTGGTCTTTCTACGGACCTCCAGAACTTCCAGTGTACTAAGGTCGTCCTGAAATTAATGATTTTCACGGGCGCGGCATGCATGCCCAAATTCATCGCCGGAGAAAATGCATAGCCAACGGCGCTGGTAATAGTGTTAAAAAATAATTTTGCGTCCCTAAACGTATGTTCTGTTACTTATTGTTAGTTTTATACTGTTATTAGTACCTGCTGTCGTGTTTACGATTCGGTGTGGCACCAGCGCGCGTCTTCGTTGCTTGCATTCGTTGAGGTTTGTTTCAACTCCGACGCACAGCTTGGTACCACCGTTCGACTCCAGACCGGCTTTGCTGCCTGCACCTTACCACGCTTCCTGGTTTCTTTAAAGCTTAATATGTAATCTTTCTCTGGCTTTTGAATAAAAATATCTGTTGAATATTAAAGTCATGAAATTGTCTATTTAAGTGATATGTACATTTTCAACGGTCAAAGGTCCGGTCGGAAACGTGAACTACGTCTGTTTGTTAGAGTTTCATTGGTTTATTCTTCTATATTGTGCTTAAGTGTATGCCTATGAATTAATTTTTAAAGTGAAAAGGAGTAGATGATTCTCCGTTTAACTTGAGATAAAAATATCTATTTCTTGACGTGGTATGAATTGTAAAATGTGGAACTGAAAAGCATTGCAAGGATTTTATTTATTGTTTACATTACCAGAATCACTCGTGCAGTAAAGCCATCATATTGAACATCCTATATGAAATTTCAAAGAATATTGGTCGCCAGGAGTAATAAATGATTGCATATCACCGATCTCTCTTGCAGCTCGTACTGTATTGGTGTTCTCCCGCAAGGGCAAAGGTCGTGGGAGTTGATGCGTGGTATCCTCATGGGAGGGAATAATCGTATGCAATTATGTATCGGCCCGCTGGTAGACATAGGGAAAACGTCACGGAAAACAAAAAATAAAGCGTTGTCACACCTCCTCTTGGGTGAATGTGGGAACGTGTGGATATTGTGCGTCATAATCCTGCTGACATTGGATTTTTTTTATCTCCTTGATATACGTAATGGAATAACATTAAGTTATATATTGACCCATTACTCATATTTTTCATTATAAGTTTTGATATCTCAACATGTTGAAGCTTTTCACAATACACAGTTACTTATTTTTTTTGTTCTTATAAACATATTTTCATCGAGTCAATATTTAAAGAACCTGTCTTCAATTCTTGATCGGGATGGGAAATAATAAACGAAATACTAAATAACGGACTGTATTGACATTGATACTAAAGGGATTAATTTCCCTAAATGTACGCAGAGCGCACGGCCACCCTCGACTGACGCACAGGAGCGCCCGACTCAGGTTCCCGTCCTCTTTACTCTCCCACGACAGACGGCGAAACACTGTCTAGCAACCACAAAATCAAAACCGTAAAACCATCGGGAATCAACTACCCTCGTTTAATGAGCACACTGGACTCATCTTTGCAATTTTATAATCTTTGTAAAGTCCCCAATTAATGGAAGGATCTGGTTATTTACCGGTCCGGGACGAAATTCTCTCCGGTCTGCCACGGGTGAAGCTGTCTGTAGTGTTAATTCGTCCAGCGATAAGGAATGCGACGAATGAAATTAATATATAACGGAAAAGAAATCGATTTCCTTCCTGAAGCTGGAGGTAATTCACAATGGAAACATATTTTTTAGCGGCAAAATCTACAGATGGACCGAAAGGTGTGGTGAAGAATCACCCGAGCTTTTCTGTACTGTAGCTGTACGGAATTACGAGATCTGTACTGTTGCCTTATCTCCTTCCATGGGGAAAAGCCTCTTCGTTCGTTTTGCTACACACCTATTTCACTTTTTCCATCCTCCTCCATACCGACATTTCAAAATCCTCCTATCTATGCTTGTCAAATTGCCTCACCGACCAAGTTTCCAAGCCATTCAAAACTACAAAAGCGTACGAATCGAAAAAAGTAATATTTAGCCATCCAAATACGAGGTGCTACCCAAAGATGCCGAGAATTAAAATATTCCGTCCAAACCACTAACAGTCATCACAATTGTACTTTGTGTGAATTCATGGATAAAAGGAGGTAAGTACCACGCTTGAGAAGCCACGGATTGATTTTCAGACGAACCGGAAAGTGTTTTTTTTATGTCCGAGATCTGTACAACCAAGTAAGATCGTAGTTTTATTCATTCGTTTAGGAAATGTTTATATAAGAGTTTAAACACGTTCAGGTCTCCCATGGCAACTGTTCGCTTTCCATGAAGGTTGATGAAGGTCTCTCATGAAAAAGTCATATGGGACGAATGAAGACGAACGCGTTTCGCATTGATGTTCGCGAGACATTCAGTCAGCACATGAATGGAACCCTCGGCGGCGACCATAGTCTCGGAACTCATAGCGCACGTCTCATTAACGAGTGTATAGTGCTCAATGAAATTCTTAATATCTCTAATGGTGCTGTTAATGTTATTCGACGAACTTCTTTAACAGTGGCAGCAGCGGTGTTAATGTTTGCATCGGCAAGAGCAGTGACTGAAACTCCGGGGCCATCTTCCTTTTAAATTGATCGTCTCCCCTCTCTAAACATTTGAATACATCTTCAAGTTGTGATATAGGAAATATCAGACTCTCCATAACCCACCTGTAGCATTTCATAGGCCCCGGGGGACGATTTGTCCTTTTTGATTAGACCTATGTATATTTCACGTGCTCGGTTTTCCTGCAGTAATTATACATATTTTTAAATTTTTATTTATTGTCAATCTTCTCCGTCATATCAAAGAGAAAAGCAGAATTTCCACGCCTAGAGAAAAAGATAAGCGAAATAAAAGACTGATCACGGTTGGTCACAAAAACTTTCCGTAAATTTCAAGGGAGGGAAAATAAACGTTGAACATGTTGCAAGGACGATCATTTAGGATATGTCCCATACCCAGGTCCCTGTACCATACCCAGTCCCTGTCCCATAGACAGGTTCCACTGTGATTTTGGCTCGCTAGATTTACTTAGGAAAGTGAAAAAGAAGAAAAAGAAGAGGATAAGATAATAAATGCAATAGTTCTGGCACTATCGCAATGACAATAATTAATTCTATTTCATAACTTAAACTTATCACGCATGTTTTTTCTCGACTCCTCATTTATACATTCATTAGGGTTTAATGGAAACAACTTATTTTATATGCTATAAGTATATGGACATGTGTAAAAATAAACATTTTTAATGAAATCACTCCATTAATAATATTCCTGTCTTTCATATGAAATATCATCTAAACTTACATACACGAATTTTGTAAAACAGGATTCTTCAATCCTACAGTTCACCCAATCA